>JASAMW010000482.1:0-43567 GCA_030247985.1 Epsilonema sp. ZAB3_2
CGTCTTTGCCTTTTGCTATGTCTCGAATAACTCCGCTGATTCCTTCTGCGATGTATGGGGCGGCTCTCTTCAGAAAGGGAAGTGCATACACTCGAGCGAGGTCGCCTATTAGTCCGTGACCTTTCTGAACATAGGAACCACGAAAATAGTCGAGGCCCGGTGTGAAAATGTTAACGTAGTCCTCACTAGATGTGCTGCGCTCTGTTTCTGCTGCTGCTTCTTTAGGTCGTATGTACATTTTCTTTAAAATGAACCAGGAAAAATGGGAAAGCTGCTATTTATAGCCTTTTCAATCGCAGATGTAACACAACCACCGCTTCACCTTTTGAATCAAATGGGAATGGATCTCCTGTCTTTGCCCGCAAATTGATTGTCACTAAATCTAGAATGCTCTTCGTCACATCCGTGTAGATGAGATTTATTGGTTCGTATTCCTCGTGAATATCGAGGTAAGGTTTCGCCTTGTAGTTCACCACTGCTAATACTGGGGCAGTGGTATTGCCGATGTTTATGCTTCTCGCTATATCAGAGTATACGTAGAAGTTTTGTAGACCTCCAAAAGTGTCCCACTGTCTTTCAGAAAACGTTTCACCTTCCTGTGAAACATATGAAGGAAAGCCCGTGATCACCCTCAAATTACCTGAAAACCATACATATGGCTTCTTCTCGCCCTCGCCTCTGCAGTTCAGAATGAAACGTCTCTTGCTATTGTATACGGAGAAGTGATAGTGCTCTACGTCGGTTCCGAGGGCTTCATTTAGCAGAGAAGCAACTTCCGTGCCGACGGTATAGTAGCCTGGTGTCAACTGAACCTCTTTGTACTGATCCTTCTTGAAACTGTAGTAGTAGATTCTGCCATCAAAAATATTATACGCACGAGCTGGATAGATTATTTTTACCAAGGCGACCTCGTACTCGTGATATAGATGGATAGGCGTCGAAAGGCTGACACTATACTTACTTATCGTATTCTCTCCGACGATTGGTATAGAGGAGCTGGGAAGGTATAGATAGAAATCGGATGACATTTCGATAATAATGATTTTCTCGCACTGACTCGCTGCTATTTATAGGGAATTAGGTCATCATACTTGATCCATCGAGGTCTTTCCTCTCCTTCCATTTTTACACGCACCTCTTCTTGCCCATATGTGTCATAACGAGTCTGCATAATTCTATCTATCCTGGGCAGTTTCTCCTTATCTATTAGAACCAATTTCAACTCCTCATTGTACCAAGCACCTTTTACCGGCTCGCCCGTAAGTAGTTCTCGTACATAGTATACGGGCACGCCAGTCTTCCGAGCTTTACTTTCCACTTCGTACAAAGTATTCGAGTAGCGACCGAGGTAACTTTTGCCAAACGTCTGATCATCCAACACTCTCACCACATCTCCGACCTCGAATTTGTACTGTAAATTTTTCTGATGTTTTCTTAATTCCCTCTTGGTGATAGAATTATAATAGACTCTTGCCGCATTCTCCGGCTTCTCCGCCTCATTCGGTGTCATACCCAGCATGCGGTGATGACTTTGATTGAATGCCTCCATGAGCACTTCTAGTTTGTCTGTCCAACGCCAAGATTTCTCAGAGGCCATGATTCGAAAAAGTCTTTGTTTTATCGTCAATATTGCACGCTCTACAGGCGCCACTTTCTGCGTAACATCTTGTGTGACGTATTTGTGGATGCCATATTCCTTAAACACTTGCTGACATTCGCCGCCAAATTCTCCTCCTTTATCTGTCACTAGTGCCTGAGGCAATGTCGTAGACTCAGAAAAAAGTTTTCGAAATGACGCCGCCGTGTCTTTGGCTGTCTTTCTCTTCTGCGCGACCAACGCTTTCAGTTTCCGCGAGAACATGTCCTGAACTACCAGCAGCCAATTATACTGGCTATTTTGGGATGCGAAGCGTCTGAAATCAGCCAAATCGGCCATCCATATGTGATTTGCGTATCCAGCTACAAAAGTCGCCCTAGGGTATATTTTACGTCCAGTTGTATAACGAGTAGGCACACGCTGCGTGGAGATCCATTTGTGCACATCACGCAGTTTTATCTCAGGATTTTGCTTTCTGGCTTCAGTCCAAAGTTTGAGAGCTGAACTGTAGCCAGCTGGTGATTTTTTATCATAGTATAGATCGCTCAGCAAGGACATCGCTGCTGATAAAAGAAGAGATAAGTCCAAATTACGAAGAAAGAGATGGATATTGCTAGTAGGAAAAATGTGAATTTATTTATGGACTTGGCGATGCCTTCGATGGTTTCGACATCTATGCTGTAATAACAAGATTCGTCCTGCGCGATTACGAGCGGCATATTTATTGACTGACAAATTTCCGTCTATCATCCATCCTTTTATACTGATCACTGGTGGATATTCCGACGGCGGAAGAGTTTGCGAGCTATCAAAGATCTATTGCGTGCATTCAAAGTCCTTTAGATCTATGATAAGTCGGCAGGTACTCAGCTGTCACTACTACTGTTGATTGGATGGGTAAGTGTCACACTACTGCTGATAAGTTGCACGTACACTGTATGTATATACCTGAAGAAAGAATGTTGATTTATTGCCTGTTGACACAAGTACAAATAATGTAAACCAGGAAATATTCGAAAAAAATATGTGTTTTTGAAAATATAAGATGGTTCAAACTAATATGGTTCACTGTACAGCCTGTGCTGTGTGTTCGAATCTTCGAAATAATTGTGCATTCGAAAATTTCATTCAAAAAGAATGCAGTCGGGTGTTCAGTGCGCGGCGGCGGCGGCGGGGAAGTCCACGCGAAGCGTGGACTTCCGAGCAAAAACAAAACAGGATTGGACAAGACACGGGGAAAGGTTGCCATGGTTACAGGTTTGACATCTGTCGGGGGTCCGAGCAACAGTAAACAGGCTCAGACAAAGGTTGCCATGGTTACAGGTTTGACAGCTGTCGGGGATGAGTGAAAGGAGCCGGAGATAGTAAAAAGTGCTCCAAACCAGCCATCTTATTACTACTACACAGACACACTTTGTAGACAGTTTGAAAAAAAACCGGGCCCCCTCTATGCCTTCCATACTTTGGGGGGCGGTCCACCGCGGGCCACCACGAGAGAAAGGTTTGCCATTGGCACAAAACGAAAAGAAACAAAATGGCTTCCCACCTCTCCCCCCCCCCCCTCCCCCCCCACTACCTAACCCAAATCCTCCTCTCCCCCCTCCCCCCCCCCCCCCCTCTCCCTTCTCTCTTCTTCCCCCTTCCCCCCCCCCCCCCCCCCCCCCCTCCCCCCTCGCCACCCCAAAACCACCCCCTCCCCTCCCTGGGCGCCCCCCCGGCCCGCCACCCAAAAACCGAAACCCAACCCCCCCCCCCTTCTCAACCCCCCCACAACAAACCGCCCAACTTGAAGTTTTGATGGCTGCTGTACATTACATTATGCAGTTATTATACATACTGTAGGTGTACGTCGTGTACGGTGTACGTACCGCCGACTGTAGGTATGATGGTTTATGCAAGCTACTGCTGTACGTAGTAGGTGAGTAAAGTGAGTACGTACACGCATATCTTGCTTTTTAATTTTTCTAGGTTTAGACTTAGTAGTATGTACTACCTACTGCGTGTATGTTACGTATCTATGTAAGTTAGCTTTCGCTCCAAAATACGCACATTTTTGGCTTTTTGCTTGTTGATTTTTGCCACCAATGCTCTTGCCAATACAAAGAATTTTTCAGTCGAATGGGAAAAGTAAAACTTTTCTGTCCATGCGAAATCATATTCGTTACTTTGTGTTGTGTAATAATTAATTATTGTCTTACTCATTTGTTTTTACCACCTGGTCTGCAAAGGATATAGGTAGGCGGAAGGCGATGTAAGTTTCAGCACGTATTTTCGTTGCTGCGTCCAATTGTCACCCAAATGTTCCGATAAGAATCGCTTGTCGCTTGTACTATTTGTGGAGAAAACTGTCTTAGAATGCATTGGCTGGCAACTCTGCCGAATATGATTTTCGATTTTTCGTAACCAGCTTATTGCTGATCAAGGTAGACGCGCCAGCGGAACCTCGAGAGGCTCACGAACGAGGCTTCGGCGCGTCCCACCTTACTTAGTCATGTGTAAATAGGAGTGACGGAAATGAAAACACACGTTTGCTCACAACTCCCGAGCAAAGAGGCGGATTGAGCTAAAATTTTGCATGAAGATTCCCCCTATGGGTACGTATCGCCAGGCAAAATTTCAGCTCGATAGGCCTACTGGTAAGGGAGCTACGGGTGAAAACCTATTTTTGAATGATGTCAGGCTCTTAGGTACTGAAAACTTGTGACCTCCATAACTTTTCAACAAGTCGAGAGATCGAGCTCGGTTTTTTTTTAAAAGATGGGAAATGTAAAGATCTTGGCAAAGTGGTCCGAGCACTTTTTGCGTTTAAGGCCTCTGACACCCTTAAAATTGCGATTTTGTGGTAAAAATAGTTGCAAAGTTAGCCAGCATACTCCTCCCTGGATTTTTTTCGGATCTGAGTGGTAGGTATACCAAAAGATAGATCTAACTCTACTCTCGATACGAATTTTTTTAGATTTTTAAAATTCGCTTTCACTCTCGAGTTATGAGCTGTCAAAGTTGGCTGTTTTTTATGTTTGGCTTTAGCAATACTTAAGGATGCGACAGACAGCTAAAATGAGTGCGTGCTGCACTGTAGAGGCCACATATACCATACCATTCGATTCGTCTTCAAAAGATCTATCGATTGCTGGTCACTTCGACATGCTTATGCCTGATTCACATAGTAAAAAATGTATTCACATAGGCGAAAGCCGCAAAAAGGTGCTATTTTTCCAAAGTTGATGACTTGTAGGCTTGTGACATACCATTAGATTCGTCTAAGCAAGATCTATCTATTGGAAACAATTTCTACATGCTCGTTTCCAATATGCCTGATTCACATAGCTTTTAGTTATTCACATACATACATATAAAAGAAAACAAAAATTAGCTAAATGTAGGCATATGGGATACCATTCGATTCGTCTTCAAAAGATCTATCGATCGCTGCCCACTGCGACATGCTCATTCCTGATTCACATAGTAAAAAATGCATTCACATTGATGAAAGTCGCAAAAAGGTGTTATTTTCTTCAGTTTGGCGATTTGTAGGCATGTGACATACCATTCGATTCATCTTTGCACAGATCTATCAGTTGGGAATAATTTCTACATGCTTGTATCCAATACGCCTGATTCACATAGTTCAAATGTATTTACCAGGGTTCGGACAGGTCCTTTAAATCCTTTAAGTCCTTTAGAGGTCCTTTTTTCACCTTAGGTACTTTAAGTCCTTTAAAAGTCCTTTATTTCCATGTCGGTCCTTTATACATTTTTTGGGGTGAAGTTTTAGCACATTTTTTGGCTCAAATTACAAAATTTTTCTGCTCGCTCCGCTCGCAGACTACAATTCTCCCATTGATGATCCATTATGTTGGGCTAATCCCGCCTCCAGTACCGTGGTATCCCTGGGTATAACCCGATGTTCTGTGGGGTACCTGAACCTGCCTGCATTGTATGTAAGCTGATCATTAGCTTGATAGATGCAGCCACGGTTATATGAGCTAGTATTCCTATAAGCCTAGCTAATCATCATCAGCAATTCAGTGTGCTCGCACATACACGAAATACTCGAGATACTCAGATTGTACTTGAATTTTATTTGATGCTCGAAATGATGTGAAACTCAAATTTTATGGTTTTGGCTAAAATATAAAGTTAAATTTGTGAAAAACTTCTGCTCGCTTCGCTCGCAGATAAAAAACATCTCTTGTTTCACATTTTTCTGCTTGCGTCGTGTGATAAGCACCATAGGCGCGTGCTGAATGTCTGCAATAAACTGCTCATGTATGGTAATGGACTGCCTTATTTTGGTCCTTTATTTTTATTTTGGGTCCTTTAAATTTTTTGGGTCCTTCTTGTCCGAACCCTGATTTACATAGACACAAAATAAAACAAAAATTGGCTAAATGTAGTCACGTGATATACCATTCAATTCATCTTGACAAGGTCTACCTATTTCTTGCATTTCTTACTAACCACCACTGGTGGGCACCCGGCTCACAGCCAAACCGAGTAAAATCGAGTAAATTTACTCGGCAGTTTTGATACCTGAGTAAAAACGAGTAAACTTTACTCGGCTGAGACCTTACTCGAGTAAAGTTGTCCAAAATTTCCTGAGTACTTGAGTAAAAAAATAGCAGTCGTTTTCCAATTTTTCTCCTCATTGGATGAGATTTCCGTGGCAAAATTAGCTTGCAACAACTTCTTTCTTTTGCATTGTTCGTGTCTTGTTGCGTGTTTTGTTTTGTTACATGCGAATTACAGTAAGAAAATTTGTGTAAACATAGATATCCTGTTCACATAATTGTTACTCGATTTATTTACAAGAGTAAAACTGGCTGAATATGCCAAAAATGCCAAAATTAGTCCCAAAAATTCGAAAAACTTTACTCGAGTAAAATTTGAAAACTGGGTAAATTTACTCGCTCAATATGTGAGTACCGAGTAAAACTGGGTGGGTAAAGTAGGACCGGGTGAGTAATGAGTAAATTTACTCAGGCGAAAAAACTGCTGAGTACTCGAGTACGAGTACCCGAAATTTTTACTTGCCCACCAGTGCTAACCACCTCCTCGCTCATACCTGATTCACATAGTCTAGTCAAATTCACTTAGGCTCAATTCCACTCAAAAACAAACAAATGTCCTGTGTAATTATGATGTATCTCGAAGTTCCACTAACGCATCTCATCAACTCGAGCTCGGTTTATTTTTAAAGAATTGCATTGCATGTGTTATGCACATTGACAGACTCAATCTCCTCTCAAAAACATAAAAATGGTCCATGTAATGTCTCGAGGTTCCACTATAGTCTGGCCAATAGTAGTTGGCACTTGGACTCAAGGCGAGTTGCGCAGTTTGCATGTACTTCTGCTAAATAGGAGTACACGAAGCGTGGACAGAAATCCGCATTTGTAAATCTATTTTACGCAACGCGCCTTGAGTCCAAGTGCCAACTGCTATTGGCCAGACTATAGCACATCTCGTCAACTCGAGCTCGGTTTTTCAAAGATTTGTATGCATTTGTTATGCACATTCACATAAGGCTCTCAAAAACATAAAAATGTCCCACGTAGGTATATCCCCTAATGTACGTAAAATGTATCTCAAGGTTCCGCTAGCACATCTCGTCAACTCGAGCTCAGTTTTTTAAAAGATTTGTATGCATGTGTTTAAAAATCGACTGGGAACAACTTTTACATGCTTGTATCCTCTATTCTTCTCGCATTTCAAGTAGACGTGGCAGGAACCAGTGGAGAAGTGCTCCTAAGGAGCACGAAAGAAGTGAGCGAGAGGCTCACTAGCCTGCAGATGCTTAAGGGGTTGACGGCGCAGAAACCAGAAGGTTCCAACCGCCCATCGCTGCTGAAACTTGCTACCCCTCCGAGTTGACAGCCTCTCGCACAATCTGCTGCCGTCTGAATGGTGCGGGCATACTTTTGCCCATTCCCAATCATGGCAAACAAAACTCTTCAATGACCTTTGTTGCCTCTCGCCTGCTTCTGTATGCCTGATCGCATGCAAATCGCAGGATCAAAACCATAATATTATATGTATCTACTAACAAATAGGGCTGATGTCTGTGTGTGTGTGTGTCTGTGATGCGAAAAACTCGCTCAGTTTTGCAGCTACAGCGTTCACTAATGGCTCTTTCGAAAGCTTATAAGCCCAAGGGCGCCAGGAAGTCCTTCGATTTTTGATTTGATCAGCCGATCACCAATAATCGATCGATAATCGATATTTTAGTACTAAAAGCGCGCAGATTCGCTCACACTCACTCAATTTTGCAGCTACAGCGTCCACCTAGGGCTCTTCAAAGAGCTTATGTCCTCGAGGACGCCAGGAAGGCCTTCGATTTGTGATATGATCAACCGATCACCAATAATCGATCGATAATCGATATTTTAGTACTAAAAGCGCGCAGATTCGCTCACACTCACTCAATTTTGCAGCTACAGCATCCATCTAGGGCTCTTCAAAGAGCTTATGCCCCCGAGGACTTCAGGAAGGCCTTAGATGTTTGATCTGATCAGCCGATCACCAATAATCGATCGATAATCGATATTTTAGTACTAAATGCCGCAGAAACCAAACGACGCAGGTTTTCAAGCCAGCGTTAGCAAATGGTCACGCCCGAAAATGCACATGGGAATAAAACGCGAGATGCGCTAAAGGGTTGCCAGATCTGCAAAAGGGTTGCCAGATTGCTAAATGCGCAAAAGGGCTGCCAGACCTGCAAAAGGGTTGCTGCATGCACCATTTTCGACTGATGCTGTGCAAGGTTGTCAGATCTATGCGGAAAAGGGGTTGCCAGATCTGCCATCATAGGGTTGCCAACTCTGCGATAGGGTTGCCAGATATGCAACTTTTAGCCAACTACCCAAAATGGTTGCCAGATCCATAATAAGTTGACAGATCATGATCTACAACAGGGTTGCCAGATCTGCAAAAGGGTTGCCAGATTTGCAAACGGGTTGCCAGATGCTAGAGATAGTCTCCTTTACTGCTGCGAAGCTGCAAAGGGCCACTGGTTTATGTAAACATGTACATGCTGGTACATAATATGGTGCAACAAAAATCCTTGAGCATTAGAAAGTAGAACATACATACATACTTACATACCAGTAAAGATTTCATGTCTTATCGCTTTTCCTGTTTATCCTGAACAACAGCAAGTGATAACTTCTAACGATTCCAAAGCCGATATTTTGAAGGAGAAAATCGAACCCAGGTGGACCTCTCACCTTCTATTTGGCAAGAAACGTGTGAAACGGCTGGTCATATTGGAAGCCATTATTGAATGGGTATGTATGTACTACATGCGAATGCACATGCGAGAAAGAATATAGTCAATATACAATACATATGCACATATTTATTCATAACACTGCATGGATCAGGCATGTACAGAAGCAGGCGAGAGGCAACAAAGGTCATTGAAGAGTTTTGTTTGCCATGATTGGGAATGGGCAAAAGTATGCCCGCACCATTCAGACGGCAGCAGATTGTGCGAGAGGCTGTCAACTCGGAGGGGTAGCAAGTTTCAGCAGCGATGGGCGGTTGGAACCTTCTGGTTTCTGCGCCGTCAACCCCTTAAGCATCTGCAGGCTAGTGAGCCTCTCGCTCACTTCTTTCGTGCTCCTTAGGAGCACTTCTCCACTGGTTCTACGTATGTACTATACAGTACATACGTACACTTCGCTCGGCGTGCCGTACGTACCTACTAAAATAGCTTGTACATCTCGCACAGCTGCAATTGGTCTGGTAGGAGGCGCATATTTTGACCAAACGCCACCAAGTCGTCCCCTGACTGCAGAGTTGGCATCAAAAGTCATTCTTTGTTTTTCACAGTTCTGTGGCGGTCGTTCCCGTTCTTTTTTCTGTCCTCTCGCTCTATCGCTGTCCCGCTTCAAACAGTGCCGACCCCCCATCGCATGACCGCCGTGATGCCGCTGCTTTTCTACATGTGTTCCTTGCTGCTCATCATCGCCACGAGTTCCATTCCTTCATGGTTCACAGAGTCAGTTTCTACGCGAGATTAGGCCGAAACTGCTAAAAATATGTCATGTCCGGACGGGGTCTATCTCTAATCTTAATATATTATATAAAAAATATATAATTCCTGTATAGAGAAGAATGGCCTACGTTGTGAAAAGAAACGAAGCAATCACTGACTCGTTTTGGCCCCAAAAAATTGGATCCCAATTTTCTGGATATCCAATTTTCTGGATATTACGAAACCATAAAATTGGATATCCAATTTTATGGATATCCAATTTTCTGGATATGGAATCCCCAGTAAATTGGTTTCGTAATATCCAGAAAATTTGATATCCAGAAAATTGGATATCCAGAAAATTGGATCCAGGAAATTGGATATCCAGAAAATTGGATATCCAGCAAAATACTCAGCCATGTTGAATTCTGCTCCAAATTTCGACGAAAAAGCACGCCGACAAGCAAGGAAGATCGTTTCCGAGCTACGAGTTTTGTTTGTTTGTTTGTGTGGATGGCGTGCTTTCGATTATCCAATTTCCTGGATATCCAACTTTCTGGATATACAATTTCCTGGATATCCAATTTTCTGGATATCCAATTTTCTGGATATTACGAAATCAATTTACTGGGGATTCCATATCCAGAAAATTGGATATCCATAAAATTGGATATCCAATTTTATGGTTTCGTATTATCCAGAAAATTGGATATCCAGAAAATTGGGATCCAATTTTTTGGGGCCAAAACGAGTCAGTGATTGCTTCGTTTCTTTTCACTACGTAGGCCATTCTATGTTTGCAGTACAGGGGGCAATAAGGCGGCGGAACGGAGCCAAAAATGCAAAACCCGTATGGAGAAGAATCGTGACCTTTGTTCTCCATTGTTCTCAAATCTGAAGCTTCAAATCAAATCTTCCAGTTCAAATCAAATCAAATCTTCTACCAGTTGAAGCCGTATCGCGTCGTTAGACCCAACTTTGTTGTTGGGCGTTAATCCTAAAAAAAACTTGAATTGGGTGTATCGACTCAAAAGCTGTGCGACGATAGACCCAACTGTATGGGGCGTTAGGCCCAATCAAGTTTCTCTAGTTGGTAGGGCGTTACACCCAACCCAATTGTGTGGGATTTAAGCCCAATCAAGGTTCTATCAAAAATATATAATTCAGGAATTATATATTTTTGGTTCTATGGATAGATAGGAAGTTCCATTTCAACATTGATTTTATAGTGTACAACTTTATGATAACACATACTGGTACAATACTTATGGACCTTCTGCTGAATCTCATTCCTGACAGGTGTTTCAATTTTTCAACTTTTTAACCCTTCGCAAAAGTCGTCATTCGTATCGATGAAATTGATGTCTGACCGTATACTGTCAGACGAGATCTGATGTCAGATGTTGTTCTGATCTGACACAATCTGATGTCAGATCTTGTCTGATCTGACAAGATCTGATCTCAGATCAGACGTGATCAGACATGATCTGACATCCCACCACTGTTTTTTTTCAGGTGCTTACAAAGCAACAGGATTTTGTTTTTTTATTATGCAAATTTTATTGGCAATTTTTGGAAAATTTGTGGGCAACCCTGGGTGGTATTTTTTGAAGAAATGAAAGTGGTAAACTCACTTTACCACTGAAAATTTGGCCAAAAACTGAGTATCATCTATATGGCAGATTGAATAAGCCAAAATCAAAATGAGCAATTTCTTTTGGTTATCTAAGTTTACCACTTTCAAATTCACCAATTTCTTTGGTTTGCCAGTACCAAAATGACTGTTTACCACTTGTGCAACCAAAAAAATTTAACTATCAACAACATTTTGGGTTTGGTAAACTTAGATAATGAAAAGAAATTGCACATTTTGATTTTGGCTTATTCAATCTGCCATATAGATGATACTCAGTTTTTGGCCAAATTTTCAGTGGTAAAGTGAGTTTACCACTTTCATTTCTTCAAAAAATACCACCCAGGGTTGCCCACAAATTTTCCAAAAATTGCCAATAAAATTTGCATAATAAAAAACAAAATCCTGTTGCTTTGTAAGCACCTGAAAAAACAGTGGTGGGATGTCAGATCATGTCTGATCACGTCTGATCTGAGATCAGATCTTGTCAGATCAGACAAGATCTGACATCAGATTGTGTCAGATCAGAACAACATCTGACATCAGATCTCGTCTGACGGTATACGGTCAGACATCAATCTCATCGATACGAATGACGACTTTGGCGAAGGGTTAACTCTTGTGGTTCCCAAGTTATAATCCCAAACGACAGGTCCTATCCAAAGGAAACACCGGTAGTTAGTTGAAACTGACTCTTCTAAGTGTTACAATGGAATATACGTTTCAAAACAGGGGCCCCAGGGTCCGTTCTACATCATCGGCGGCATGTTTGGTGTAACTCTGCCCATGGAATACCCTACTATTCACGTTATCGGATGCTATCCACCCGAGGCCGGGGAGCATGGGAAACGTGGCTGCTCGAAACACATTGCAGCCCTGGATGAGACGGATCAGTGGAAGTGGGAGGTATTTTTCTCCTGCGGCAACTGTTCGACTCAGTTTATCAGGGAGAAGGCCAGAACGCTACAAAACTCGGTGAAGAACATCTCATATGATCCCGATGGACTCTGCTTCAAGGGCACAATTACCAGTCAATCACCGACCACATACCCATGTAGGCCATCGAAATTTTAATCGTTTATTCAATCAGAATTGATATTGATTTCAGCATAGATAAAATGCTATTAATATTGATATTGATTTCAGCGCAATTCAAGTGGAAGATAGGAGGAATATTTGGACTCTGCTGCTGCCAGAAGGAAAAGTGCAATGATCCCCATAATTTCGGCCTCCAGCAAATCTTCTCCTCCCCAATCACGACAACGACAAAGTCGACCACGAGCACGACTACTACAACCGCCATCCAAACCACGGCAGCTCTTACAGCAACAGAAACGAGCACAGCTACAACAGGCAGCAGTACGGGTCTAGTCGTCGGGCTAGTGGTGGAAGCGGTACTTCTCCTTCTCGGAATCATCGCAGCCATACTCGTCTTCTTCTGCGTGATTCGCAAGCGAAGGGAACGCGCCAGCAAGGGATCTGAAGGGTGGCAGCAGGGGCGTCAGGCGGACCACGGACAACACGGACGAGCTCGCGGACGACCGGCTGGAAAGAGAGACGAGGCCACGGGAGATCTCAACCAGGAAGAGTACATGCACGTCCCAGACGAGACCGGCAAGGGAAAGGGAAAGGGAAAGAGAGTTGAAGCTGCTGGGGCGGCGACACAAGCGAGCGGGACTGGAATGAAACACGGAGTACTACGAGAATTTCTCCCTGGACCAAGGTGGCAGCAAGGGGCACTCTTCTCTCTAAAAATGACTGACTAATATGCAATCTCTCCTGTATCCTGCAAGCTGATGTGAATGCTAAAGCTAATAGGTACATACGATGGGTATTTATAGGTAGGTAGGTAGTGTGTGTGGTGTAAGTAGCAGCTACGTACAGTACATGTTCTTTCGAATTCTCTTGCTGTGTCTCCTCCTGTACCATACATACATACAGCACGTTCTTTCTTCTACTAACAAATAGGGCTGATGTCTGTGTGTGTGTGTGTCTGTGATGCGAAAAACTCGCTCAGTTTTGCAGCTACAGCGTTCACTAATGGCTCTTTCGAAAGCTTATAAGCCCAAGGGCGCCAGGAAGTCCTTCGATTTTTGATTTGATCAGCCGATCACCAATAATCGATCGATAATCGATATTTTAGTACTAAAAGCGCGCAGATTCGCTCACACTCACTCAATTTTGCAGCTACAGCGTCCACCTAGGGCTCTTCAAAGAGCTTATGTCCTCGAGGACGCCAGGAAGGCCTTCGATTTGTGATATGATCAACCGATCACCAATAATCGATCGATAATCGATATTTTAGTACTAAAAGCGCGCAGATTCGCTCACACTCACTCAATTTTGCAGCTACAGCATCCATCTAGGGCTCTTCAAAGAGCTTATGCCCCCGAGGACTTCAGGAAGGCCTTAGATGTTTGATCTGATCAGCCGATCACCAATAATCGATCGATAATCGATATTTTAGTACTAAATGCCGCAGAAACCAAACGACGCAGGTTTTCAAGCCAGCGTTAGCAAATGGTCACGCCCGAAAATGCACATGGGAATAAAACGCGAGATGCGCTAAAGGGTTGCCAGATCTGCAAAAGGGTTGCCAGATTGCTAAATGCGCAAAAGGGCTGCCAGACCTGCAAAAGGGTTGCTGCATGCACCATTTTCGACTGATGCTGTGCAAGGTTGTCAGATCTATGCGGAAAAGGGGTTGCCAGATCTGCCATCATAGGGTTGCCAACTCTGCGATAGGGTTGCCAGATATGCAACTTTTAGCCAACTACCCAAAATGGTTGCCAGATCCATAATAAGTTGACAGATCATGATCTACAACAGGGTTGCCAGATCTGCAAAAGGGTTGCCAGATTTGCAAACGGGTTGCCAGATGCTAGAGATAGTCTCCTTTACTGCTGCGAAGCTGCAAAGGGCCACTGGTTGTGATAAACCATCGGATCGATCAATGATGCTGTCTTTTCTTCGCTACATACATGTATGTAGGTACATTTTTTATACATAACAGTAGTAGGCCTACTATGTAATCTTGCACTTGTATATTTATTTGGGTCGGGTCGTAGGCCTACTGCGTAATCATCATTCCAGTTTCACAGTTGTCCCATGCTTTGGTAGAATTTGTCAAAGTCCAGGACCCTAAACCCGAAATCAGTGGTAAAAAAGAAGACAGCAGCGGAAGGCGATGTAAGTTTCAGCACGTATTTTCGTTGCTGCGTCCAAGTGTCACCCAAATGTTCCGATAAGAATTGCCTGTCGTTTTCTCCTAATGCTGCAACTCCTTGGATTTTCCTATCGGCTCCGTTCGGCGAAAACAACTGCACAGATGTCCATGCGGATTTGGCTGATAATTTTCCGAGGAGAAATCGGGAATTCTTCTGCTCTTGAAGGGTGACAACATGCAGTTTGTGATTCCAACAGCCTTAAAAAAAATTAGCGGTACGTACGTAATCGACTGTGATCACCTCAACCTTATGCTCCTTTGCAAGGGTGCAATATTATTTTATCATTTTTCTACATTAGATAGTAGATACTTCGCCACCTTGATCAACCAATTTTCAACGAACAAGGCTGGGGTTGCCCCAAAAGCTACCGTACTCACCCACACACACAGAGTATTTATTTCTATACGTTTTCTTCATATTCCGTACCAATTGGGTTATGCATGAAGTCGAAGATGAATCGCGTCTTCTCGTTCCCAATCAATCGATTTGCGTTCAGAATACTGTCAATAATTTCAGCTTGAGGCCACGGAAAATACACGGAGCAATTCAGACGAAAGCAATTCAACCGAGGAAACAGACGGCTGACGCAAAGAGGCCAAAATTCTGCCGTGGACAACAGTTGGACGCGAACGCTCAAATCTGTTAGAAGGTCAAAAACTTTCGGATCGTCGGACTGCTGCTGCGTTGTTTTCAGTTCTTCGAGTTGATCCAAAATTTGCTCGCCGCTTCTTGCGGTCAAGGTCAAGGCCTTGGGGGGAGTATTAGTATCAGTATCAGTCATTGCTGCAGTTTTTGGATATTATTCAGGGTTTTACCAAGAGCCCATAGTATTACTATTAGCATGGAAGATAGTCGAACAGACAAGGGGTTTTTTCGCATGATAAAGTTGAAAGAGCCAAAAGTGGAAGAAGAAACAAACAAACAAACCCGACAAATTCCAGGTTCGGTAGCTGACACCCAATATGTTGTACCTGGGTGTAAAAGTGACTGTGCTTTCAGGTTTCCCTATACCTTCCACAAAATACTACAAGTCGGAGGGTTGAAATTAATATTTATTACCACATCCTATCTCTTTTCACATAACGAACGAAAAATTTGCAACCACAACCACTTGGCAACTTCCGCGGCCGTCTCAATAAAAATAGTACGCGATTGATTGTCATTTGCTTTGCGATGCCGGCCGGGTGTCAACAAAGGGATGCTCCTTTACTATGGACAAAAGAAGCGCGTGAAAGTGCGTTCCGCGCGCATCCTCGTTTTTGCCTTGAAACTCCTTTGTTATCACAATATCAATAATTTTTTTATGCGTGCTCATTCACCTTCACACTTCAGAATTATAACAAAAACTCAGTGCAGCGAGCAGGTGATGTATCATAAAATCTGGTTGAAGGCTTCCCAGACCACACAGGAGAGTTCTATGCATACGGTTGTTTACACTACTACCGTAACCCATTGGCAAAATAGAAAATAACCTTTTCAGTAGTTGGCCAGCTGGTCCATCTCCATACATACCTATGTAGGTATATTTTTTATTATTTCAATCTATCAATCAATATCTTTACTCAACAATTTTGTTGAAACACCAGTTCGAACCAGGTTATAGAAGCAACTGTAGACCTCACCACACCATCACCGTACGAACCTATATGGTGGAATATGAAATTAAATTACTAATTAGCACGAAAAATTATAAAAATTGTTCTTTTTTCACTTATCAAAATCAATCAAAATCATTTTATCAAAATCAAGACCGCACAAAAATATTATAAACATAAAATCACATCACTTTCCATCATATTTTCTCTTTCTTTTCCTCGCCCGCCCTTTTCAACTCCTCCTGCAAGCACATCTGCTGCAGGTTGTACTTTCTAAACTGCGCAAACTGCGGCAGAAGTCCGAGACACGCCACGCCACCAACCACCTCCACCATCAGCGTCAAATCTGGCGTCCGCAAATCGACTCGAGCCAAAGGACACAAAGCTTTCAGCATCGGAGCCAATAGTTGCGTCACTCCCGTCTTCTCGAGGGGTGTCACGTCGATAGGGTACGTTGGGGAAAATAGGGAGACACGGGGGAGGGGGAACATAGTAATTTATCGATCAAAAGTGGTAAGAAAGTTGGGCAACATGGGGGAAATCCGACCGCTTTTATTGGTCGTGGAAAAAAACCCGGCCCCCCACGTAGAAAGATGAAAGAACGACCTTCAGTTGCTCGGGTTATCCCATGGCCGGCTTTACCCCATAGTACCCTATGCGACTTTCTTTAGAAGTTTCCTGGATTTCTCCGGCAAAACAAGTCAGGCAAACAGCATTATGGGACCGTTTACTGTGCAAGATAAAATGTGGTTTAATCCCAAATGGCCAGAATTTCCCCAACCTACCCTGTACTTTTCGCGGCAGCATTATCGTTGTTTCTAGCACGAAACAGGACAGAGTACGTGAACGCCTCCTGTTTTTTCGACGTCAATTCCTGCGTAAGTAGACGCGTGGCAGCAATTTCCAGCGCTTCAAGCGTAGCTCTACAGGTCAGTTGAACCGGTAAGAGTCGTTGAATCCAACGAGAAATAACGCCGGATTGGAGCAAGGATCGCGCGGTAACAACGACGTCCAATGTGGAAGAGGGGGAGAGGGAGAGAAAAAGACAGTTTCGAGCGCCGCTCTTCACCTCCGACCAGTCACCAGAGGCCGAAGACGCAGAATGGGCGGCGCAATCCTGCGCTAAACTTGCCTCAATGTCGTCGTCAAATGGATGGCTGCTCCCCGCTGCTTCTGTCGTTTCTTCCTAGAAAGAAAAGAGAAAATTTTAATTGCTCGTTCATAGGTACGTTCGTTCATAGGTTCGATTCCCTGGCACATCTAGCAAATTTTCCTTCTCTACGTAGGTAAGTACTGTTGACTGTAGGTACTGTTGACTGTAGGTACTGTTGACTGTACCCCAATGCTGTAAGGTGCTTCATATGTAGTACCCCAACCATTATTGGGTGGAAATAATACTAATAATAGACCTGTCTGTCTTCGTTTTGCTAACATGAGGCCATGCCATGAGCATTCTACCAATAAAACCGGCCGGGTTTACCCCAGATACCCTACATAGTACGTACCGAGCTCGTCGCATCGCTCCGTTGTTGCTGTGCCATTAACAACAGTTTGAACAGTTCTCTCGCACATTCGCGCTCTTTTCTATCCGGACACGTGACCAAAAATCCGCGCATTCCCGGCGCCAATTTCCTCTTCCTTTTCCCGCTGCTTTCGCTCAGTCTTGCGCGCTTCGTCGCTTTCTCTCCGTCCTCAACGCCTTCCCCGTCGCTTTTTCGCGCTTTGGAAAAGTATCGCGCCTTATTCTTGCGCTTTTTCTTTCCGCCACCACTCTTGGAGGAGGTTGACATAACTGCAGCTTTTAGCACCAAACCTAAAAATAATGTACCCAAATCGTAAGTAAGCCTCCTATTCGCTACTTGCGCTAAGAAATTTTATGGGTCGGTGGTCGAGAGAGCTGGATCCCTGTTTTTCAATGCGTTTTTTGATCAGAGACCAAATTTTTAGCGCAAGTAGTATATAAGAGCATAGAGACGCAAGGTTATACTAACTCGCTCACAAGTTCGATTACAACTTTACCTACCTACACATATCCCGACTACGTTTCTCATATTTCAAACCTGTTCTCCGCTATTTCGTCTTCTTCCTTTTGATTTCTGGAAGCGGCTGCGCCCGTGGCTCAAGGGTAAGTCGCGCAACTGCTCCTTCCGGTGGCTCGGATCCTGCCCGATCCGTTGCTGTTCTAATTTCGCCCGCGGAGGTTGAAGGTTTTATTGTCACAGGTGGTAGCACTGTGTATCGAGTGAAAGGCAGGTATTTTTTCGTTGCTGCAGGCGTAGTAGGCCGTTGTTTATTGATCACCACAGATCGGGAAATAGGCGCCGGATGTCGTCTAGGCAGCTCGTGTTTGTAGGACAAAATTTCTGGATAAGGTGCGGCGGCCATACTTTAGCAATTCTCGAACCCAGACAAGTCGCAATATTGGGGCGCTACACATGAGCTTCGAGAAAGCTCCGAGCGAATTCGGACCGAGTTTTGAATGACTTCGTTTTGAACCGAAACGAACGTCAATTACTGTATCACACGTCTTCGAATTACAACAACCTCGGTTGTTCACACGCACGTTTCGAAAAACGGAGCGAGTTCGGAACGAAAACTTTACACGTTGAAGCATAGTCAGGGCTCCGAATTCGAAATTCGTGTCTGTGGCGCCCCAATATGACCATGGGAATAATAATAATACCGTAGCAAGAGCTGCTCAGCCCAGAAATGCCGTACCGTACATAATGTGGTACAGTGCTGCTAGGTTATGATACTGCGACGTACAGTAGAAGTCAAGCGGGGGTGGGGGGAGGGAGGGTAATTTGGACCATCCGGCATACTATCATCTCTTGTTAGGAAGGCGCCAGTACTTGTGAAAGTAAAGAAAAAATGATCAATATGTACTTCTTCTACATATCTACATACTTGAAGGCAGATAGTTTTCCCTGCAAGAAGACAGGGTGGCCCAAATTACCCCACCGCACCAACCTATGAAGCAGGATGAAAATATACAAAGCTAGAACGTCGCTAAGCAGTGTATTTGTCTGTCACCGTTAGGCGACAGTACTCACCTAATTAAAAAACTAGTAGGAGCAATTTATTGATCAAAGCCTTACCTTAGCTTTATCGTTCCTGTATCAAAACAGTACGTAGATTTGTGTAGCAGGTGATAAGAAAGAATGTCAATTGATCTGATGTCTCCCGGGGCTACTTTTGTGTCCTACAGTGCCAAAAATTGAAATTTCACGCATTGCTACTCTTTCCTTCTCAGCAGCAAAACTGAAAACTGAGATGCAATGCAAACGAAGCATGTGCTTTGACACACAAAGTCTAGCACTTCAAAACAATTTTCTCCTCAACGTAGGACAAAACATTTTTATTGTTCGCATTACATGGACATGTATGTTATTACAAGAAGGTGGTAGGTCACGTTTCGACGCACCTACATACACAGTAGAGCGAAAATATCATTGATATGTACTATAACTATACACAGTGTTCGTGTACGTACAACCATACTGGCACTTATGCACCCATGGAAAACAGCACTGAGTTTCGAAACCTTTGTATGTTGTATCCAACAGTTTAGATAGAAGTAGAACCGCCATATTTTTGAACCATCCTCCACACACATTGGTAGCATCACTTATGGGCAATCGTGTTATATTTTGGTATATCCCACCATACTTACCGAATGTACCTTTAACCCCCTCCATAATCTCAGGCGGCTACAAGAAATCATGGAAGGGGTCAACCAGCTCTACACTACGGCATACCACACCCTAAATTACACAGCTTGTGACCATAAGCATTCAAATTCAGTTCACGAGAACAGATGAGACCATTACTACACTGCTGAACAAACGAATGTACCGTACGTAGTTAGTATAGCGAATGATTTGATTTTGGTCAATCTCTTCAGGAAAACGAGCGCGATAATACTGAGCGTTGTCATATCCAGAAGTTGAGTTAGGCTCATGCACCCTTGCAAGTTCATCATAGCCATCGGCCGAAACATCAAAGTCACCAGTTCACCCAGGCTGCTTCCATAACACACGCAACGAAAGACTTCGTCGTTCCCGGGTGAACTCGTGACCTTGATGTTTCGGCTGGCTATAAGACCAGAAAATATGGGGCCGATCTGGCACGTAAGAATTGGGTGATGATGTTGCGGTGAAGTTCAACGACAACTCAACACGTGGATAAAGCACGTACATACGTAAGGTAGGTATGCAAGAAATCACGAGAGCTCTCGGTCCTCCAAATATTTGTACTCGAATGTGAAGCCCTCCTTTTTGCGCTGAGTCCATTTCTCGAAATCGAAATACACGTACGTCCCCTGCAAGCAAAGTGCATGTAGGTTACTGTGGGGTAAACCCGGACACGGGGGTAAACCCGGACACCTAGTATATCTCAGCAAACCATACGACCGATTGAGGTAAGTATTCTACCAATCGATTGCTTGAACTCTCCTCTTTCAAATGAGCTACCATGTTCATCATTTACTGAAGCGGCAAGTTCTGAAAAGCTTAGGTTTCCGGGTTTACCCCACAGTACCATAGACTGAGAAAAGTGTAATACAGTTACATACTTAGGGATCATCTAGCGACCACCCAAAAATCTTATCGCAACTGGTCCATACATACGTACTTTCTATCAATGCTACCACTATAACCAACCTGTTCGAAGTCATCCGTGATAACTTTGGGCTCTTCGTGCCTCTGGAACCACATCAGGTACTTCTTGTGAAAGCGCCACGCTTGCTTCTTCAAAGCTTTCGCCGCCAAATACTGAGCCTTCGTGCCCTACAGCCGTATCACACACAAAGTGTACAGAAATAACTCAAGTCGTATTGTGTAGTTTGCATGTACTCCTGCAGAATAGGAGCACGTGAAGCATGGACAAAATTCGCACTTTATGCAATACGACTTGACTTCCACAGCGAAACACAAGTTTCTTTTCCCCGCGAGCCAACACTCAACCTATGTACCTTACGCACATATATACATACATACATACATACATACATACATACATACATACATACATACATACATACATACATACATACATACATACATACATACATACATACATACATACATACATACATACCGTTGCCACCATGCCAGAACGTCGTAACTCCATTTTGTTCAAAATTGAGCTTATGAAAGATTTGGGCTTGTAGGTATGTAGACTTTCACTCCAAATCATAAAATATTTCCAAATTATGCACAGAAACAGCAAAATCGAAAGCCAGACATCGTATCTCCACAAAATGCATGCTTTTTCGCAAACACAGAATCGCATATTTTTTTATGCTAGAACATCGTATCTCCACAAGTTGCATCCTTTAGTATGCCGCTAGGAGATAATTTTTTGTGCCAGAACGTCGTAAATGCGAACATCACCAAAGCTTGTTGTCATTTTCTCTAGAATGAGCAGTGCTTCCCTGAGTATCATTTTGACATACAGAGATAGCCAGAAAACCAAGCTCAAATGTGATATGCATTGGGAGGTGTTTCCGCTATTGCCTGATCTTACAGAGTGCATCAAACTTTCAAATGCGTTTTTCTCAAAAAGTGGTTGAGTGGAGTTAAGACGTTCTGGCATGGTGGCGACGATACATACATACATACATACATACATACCCACAAACGAATCGAGGGTGCTTTTATGCTGGTTCTTTCATAGACAACTTTAAAGATGTCTATGTCTATGGTGAGCGTACTTCAACATGGGGGGCATAGACATCTTTCAAGTTGTCTATAAAAGAACCAGCATAAAGGCACCCTGATCGTTCCATGGTACATCCATGTACGTATTCAGTACCTCCATGTAATAGAAGACGAAGAAGAGCGTCTCCTGACTCAGGCGCGTCCAGTACTCCAGCGTGTGCGCGAAGGGCGGGGGCGCGTGGGGGTAGAAGGCGGGCGCCGTCCACGGATTCCCCCGCACCACCGGCTTCAGCTTCTCGGAGTCCATGGCCAGGGGAAGGCGGGCGAACCCCGCCTCGATGTAGGCCGACTGCCGCGCCTCCTCCTCCGGCGTCAGACCCGTCGCGGGTGCGCGACCCAACGGACTCGCGCCTAAAAATATACAGGAAACTGATAGGGATCGAGCGAAACATCAACCTTATGAGTTGACGACACGCCACGAAAGTATTGCGACGAAACTCGACGCGTGACAAACTCGTGAGTTTGATGTTTCATGTTTCGCACATGCCTGCGCTGTAAAATGAAACGTAAAGGCACGACGAGGGACAAGATCAAGCGAAACATCAAACTCATCAGTTGACCCAGCAAGCCAAAAGCTGTGGCGTCGAACGTCGACGCGTGAACTCGCGTCGCGAGTTTGATGTTTCACGCTTCGCGCATCCAGGGTGCAACAAAACAAAGTGGATGAGGCCACAATGGGGCGCTACGGCTACACACGTGATCCAAGAAAGCTCCGAGCGAATACGGACCGAGTCCAAAATGACTTCGTTTTGCACTGAAACGAACGTCAATTGCTCGCACGGCCCCGAATTAGTTGTTTACACGCATGTTTGGGAAAAACGGAGCGAGTTCTGTTTACATGTTGAAGCACAGTCAGCGCTCCGAGTTCGGAGTTCACGTGTGTGGCGCCCCAATGTATCCAAACTGCATGTACTACATACCAAGCAGCGGCGGTATCTTAGCCTCCTGAGTGGTTGCAGGTTGCGGAGCCGATTGCTGATTGCTCCCTGTGGCAGCCGTTAACGCAGCTTGACCCGGCGCAGGCCGGCCGAAAATCTGCTCGTAGATACTGTGCTGCATGGCGGACAAGTCTAGCTGCTCTGCAAGACACATAGAGGGCGGGACTAAGGGGTAAATCCGGCCACCTAAGCTTCAGAGCTGCATATCTCAGTAACCAATGAACCGATGATGCCGCGTTCACCAGACGGTCAACCCGTATTACGTGTCCGTGCGTCGTCAACCCAACCCCACGTCTGCTCATGTCAACCGTATACGGGTTGACGAAAGGACGGACGGACGTACGGATTTACAGACGTCTGGTGAAAGTGGCATGAGACACTATGATATCAATCGATTCCTTTTGAACTCTCCTCTTTCAAATATGAGCTGTTTGGTTGATCATCACTTGCTGAAACAGCAGCTTCACAGGAGCTTAGGTGGCCGAGTTTACCCCATAGTAACCCATTTTACACTAATATTCTTCCACTAATATCCGCATTCTTTCAGTGAACCCTTTACCCTACTATGACTTACGCAGTGGCGGAATTAAGGTGTTCGTCTCCGTGCTGTCTTGTGGCTGGTCCGTGGATGATGGCGGCAGAGCCGACAAATCTAACACTCCGCCTGGTCTCTTCACATAAACAAGCGCATTGCATGATATGCCCATTTGGTTTGCTAAAGATTCTTCTTGTATCATGACATGTACATAGCGAAAATTGGTGATCGTGCATTTAAAAATTAATCGTTTTCGCTCTGCAAATTCGTTTGTACATAAGCCTGGATTTGTCTTGTCTCCTCCTACTTGAGTAAAGGTAGGGGTGGCCAGAATTAAGCCGCCAAGTACACAAATCCAAACGTAAAAGGTAAAGTTCCAGGGTTCGTACCAAAGCGGCTTTAGCCAAAATCAAGACATTATCAAGACACAATTTAGGAGGGCCGCACCGGGGTCTGGGGCGGAGCCCCAGCCGCCGGAGGCCCGAAAATTTTTTGAAGAAGCATTCTAATTTCCATGAAAAAAAGTGTCTCAAAAATTTATCAGACATTATGAACAGATGACCCATAGTATACATACATAAATACTCCACTCATCGACACTAGTGCGCTACACACGAGGTGAGCAAACTCACGGTGAATTTCCCGTATGTGATGAAGCATAGGGATGCGGTGAATTCACCGTGAGTTTGACACTTACCACGTGTGAACACGTGAGAAAAATTTTGCGCGTGGGAGCAAGTGAGGATGCTCTACACGAAAAATAAAACTCGAAGTTCACACTCACCATGAGTAAGTGAAGCGCGCTACTGCCAGCTTTCAAATTCATGAGCCAAATCGCCGCATCCGCACACACACTCAAGCACAGTCTCACACAAAATTGTAAGCCTAAATCGTATTTGTATGTCGCGCGGGAAAAAATTTTCACTCCACACAGAGCGTGAGAAAAAAATTTTGTTCCCGCGGCACGCAAACAGCTAAAAAAACTCAAAATTTATCAAGACACTCATAAATTATAGAGACATTATCAAGACAATCAAGACATGGATCCATTATAAAGACAAAATAAAGACAATCAAGACAATCAAGACACGGTACGAACCCTGAGTTCACACCATCTGAGTAGCGTCAACATGTCAACTCCACTACGTACGTATTTATGCGCGCATGACGATAACGTGGGGTAAATCGGGTCAACCCAAACTTCTCTCCAGGCACTGAGGTTAGGTGAGGAGTGACTAAAAGTGCCCGTGCCCGTGAGTGACCCAAATTACCCCGTGGAAAATTACCCAAATTACCAAAATTACCCCGTGGTAAATTAAAATGCGATGTCAGGTAGTATTGAGAATTGCGTGGACAGGGGGGTAATTTTCAGTTTTCTGCTGATGACGTGAGCTGATAGCCCAACTGATTTTACGTATTTTACAAAAAGACCGGGTCGAAAATTCGCACCCAGTCCTGAGATATAAGGCCTCAAAGTTGACCACAATTTGACCTTAATTTTTCACTTTTTCACCCTAAAATGGGGGTAAATAGCCCCACAGTGGGGCTTTGGGGCTATAAATTTGCACACACATAGACCCTATGGGGGTACATGTTCAGACAAATTTTGAGCCCTCCAGCCCTCTTGGTTCAGGAGTTAAAGCTGTTTTTGCTGAAAATCCGAAAATTGCAAGTTTTTCATAATTTTCAAAATTTTGAGAGAGTTAGTCCGTGTCCCGCTGTTTTATTTCTGAATCTTGTAGAGCAGAAAATTTGCTACAAGATAGGCTACATTTGAAAAGAAAGTCACCTATGGGAAATTTTCACAGCAAGGCCTCAAAGAGTGGCAAGTAGGGTTTTAAGAGTGTGCGTTTTCCCCATTTTTCAAGCTAACTCAACAATATCACGGATACTCTCTCCTCAAAAGTAGCCTATCTTATGTAAAATTTGATGAAGATTTAGAAAAAAATATTTTTGCCCCCAAAAAAGTTAACCCTACCCCAAAAATGTTCAAAAATTATCAATCAATTACATCTTTTGTAAGATTATATGGTAGGGGTTAACTTTTTTGGGGGCAAAAATACTTTTGTCTAAATCTTCATCAAATTTTACATAAGATAGGCTACTTTTTAGGAGAGAGTATCCGTGATATTGTTGAGTTAGCTTGAAAAATGGGGAAAACGCACACTCTAAAACCCTAACTTGCCACTCTTTGAGGCCTTGCTGTGAAAATTTCCCACAGGTGACTTTCTTTTCAAATGTAGCCTATCTTGTAGCAAATTTTCTGCTCTACAAGATTCAGAAATAAAACAGCGGGCACACGGACTAACTCTCTCAAAATTTTGAAAATTATGAAAAACTTGCAATTTTCGGATTTTCAGCAAAAACAGCTTTAACTCCTGAACCAAGAGGGCTGGAGGGCTCAAAATTTGTCTGAACATGTACCCCCATAGGGTCTATGTGTGTGCAAATTTATAGCCCCAAAGCCCCACTGTGGGGCTATTTACCCCCATTTTAGGGTGAAAAAGTGAAAAATTAAGGTCAAATTGTGGTCAACTTTGAGGCCTTATATCTCAAGATTGGGTGCGAATTTTCGACCCGGTCTTTTTGTAAAATACGTAAAATCAGTTGGGCCATCAGCTCACGTCATCAGCAGAAAACTGAAAATTACCCCCCTGTCCGCGGTACTGTACAGCAATACTGAATCCTTCCAGACATCGCGTTTTATAAATTAACGAAATTACCCACCGTACCTCTTCTGCTTCTCCGTTCACAAGCATGATCTGCTGTTCCTGCGACTGAAGTGCGCTGGCCGATGGCTGTGGGGGCGCCAAAACCGCACCGATCGCTTGACTCGCCGGTGTTTCATTCGTTGCCTGCTAGAAAAGGCAAACAAAAACCATGTACAGACGCGAAAAAGGGGAAAATATCAAATAGCGTCAGGTCTAAGGCCTATCATTGTGCAAGGTAAAAGTTTGTAGAATCTGAGCAAGATCCGATATTTCCTATGAAATTCAGGGCAGATTTGTGTGCGCGGTCTTCTGTGGACCTCCATAACTTTGTGTCTTACTCAGATACAATGGGGTAAACCCGGCCACCTAAGCTCTACTGAACTTGCTGTTTCAGCAAATGATCAACCAAATAGCTCATTTGAAAGAGAAGAGTGGAAGGAATCGATTGATATCCTACTCGTCTCAATCCGTCCATTGGTTGCTGAGATATGCAGCCTCAACTTTAGGTGGCCGGATATTCCCACGGCCGGGTTTACCCCATAGTATCCTATCGTAGCTGTCATGATCAAAAGGGGATATTGTGTGACTGAGGTCATCCGGGTGTGTAGTCAAATGGTTAAGGCGCTCGCCTGGAACACGGGGGGTCCAGAGTTCGATTCCTTGCTTGCACATCTGGCAAATTTTCCTTCTCGACTATCCTATTCGCCTTGCTCCATAAGCGCGGAATTGTCGTTTCCACCTCCCGCCGAATTGAGCTGTAGTTATCACACACGAAAAGCACGCCGAAGAAATTATTTTTTACGGAAAGAACGTCGAATTTTGAGCTACAGTTATTGGCGAGGAGGTCGAAACGACAACCGCTCTTATGGAGCAAGGCGAATAATATAGCACCTGTTGCTGCTGCTGCTCCACAGATGTCGCTGTTGCTGCGGGCAGCACCACTGGATGATGTTGCAAAAGTGTGGGTTGTACAGAGGTTGTCGAAGAGGAAGTGGAAGAAAGGGAGGCGACGACGACGGGGGCGGAGGAAGGGGGCGGGACGGAAGCCGCCGCTGATTGGTCCTTCTCCGGCGTTCGACCAATCAGAGTGGCGGAGGCGGAGTGCACTACAACCAACCAACCAATCAACATGCAGTGATTAGGCATGTGACCAGTTGCGCTAAGACTTTTTGCGTGGTCGCGAGGTGACCCCGCGGTATGGTCAATAAAGTGTGACGCACCGTGTTTCGTAATCGTATGGCGATAGTCGGGCCCCGAAAACGGGGGGGGGGGGGGGGAGAGAAATAGGACCGAACAGGAATCGAACCCGCTACCCTGACACAGCTGTGGACTTAGGCACACCACCAGGTACCGGTCCCAGGACGGATGGCTAAACTCGCCTTACATACCTAGAACTAGTTTACGTACACTACTGGCCTCGGACACCATTGCCATACAATACGTACGCAGTACGTTACAAAAGGAAGATCAATGGGTTTAGCCCATGGCCGGATTTACCCCACAGTACCTCTGTCCCTGGTCGTAGTTCCAGCCGCGATGGAGTTGTACGGAATACCCGGAGGCGGGGGAGGTTCCAGGGGTGGCGGAGTTACTCTGGAACGCACATAGAAGAACATAATAATGCGCACGCATGCACTACACATAGGCTACGATATGTACGTACATTTTGCCGTATAAACAGAAGCACGCAGCGGCATCAGCAGAGCGAACAATCAATATATAAAAAACTCGTTGGTCAACGCAAAACGGAAACCTGGGACAAGGAGAGAAAGCAAAGCAATGCTCCGCTCCGAGCGAGTTCGGTTTGGACCGAAATGAAAGTCGGTTGTTCACACGTCTCAGAAATACCTACAAACTCGGCTGCTCATTCGCACTTTTGGAAAAACGGAGCGATTTCGGTTGCGAACTCAGAGATTTTACATGTTGAAGCATAGTCAGCGCTTCGAATTCAGACCGAATAAGTTCACATGTGAAGCGCTAGCGCACCGCTACCTGTTGGGTTTGAGCGGGGTATTCTGGGCAGAACGGGCAGCACCCATGCTACTGCGCAGGTTGCTCTGTCTGTGCAGATGGGACGCATCTCCGCTGGCGTGCCGTTGCTTCTTCTCTTCTTCCTCCTGCGGGGGACAAAAGCAATATCGTAAACCAATACATAAAATCACTACATAGGGTAGCGTGGGATAAAACCGCCCATGGGGGAAATCCGCCCACCTATGGCGCTTTTACCCCAATTCAAATCATGGCTCTAGAAAATGTATGGGCGGTTTTACCCCTCGCTACCCTACGACGTAGCACCTTTCAGTACCGCACACGACCCATATTGATATTTACCTTCGGAACCGGGCTGGGACTTGGCGCAGGGGAGGCGGAAGGGTCCGAATTCTCCCTCTCTTCCAGCGTCCCGATATTCGTCACGTTGCCTAGCTGCTGGTCTACAAAGACAGAACACAGCTGCCTATGCCTTGTCTGTACTAAAACAATCGTGTAGTACCAACCAACCAACCCAAGCTGTTAGCATGATGGTTGTCAGATCACATGTATGTAAACGTAAGTACGTACGTACGTCACTACAATTCGAGCTCTTGCAGTACTTTAATACCGAGAATTAGTTCATATTATCTGTCTCGGACGCTATTTATTGCCGTGGGTTTACGCCTGGTACCATGGGGTGGTAAACCCGGCCTTTTATTGTAGGCGCAAACCCGGAAACCCACGTATGTCTGGCCGGTTTACCCCATAGTACCCTCGTTACACACTGCACTCACTGATTTCATTGGTATCCCCGAGGTTCAGCTCCTCATATAGATATTCATCCTCCTCAAAATCTTCTTCTGTATGCCGGTCCACATAATCGAAGACGTTCTCCTTGATTCCATCCACCTGAAAGAAAAGTAGCCGACGTAGAACAGAAAGACAAACCAGCAGAGATTCGAACCTGCCGCATACCCGCTTCTTGACTGTACCCTAAACCAACTGCGCCACCAGTGGGGACAGCGGCATACGATCAAAAGAACAAGAAGAAGCAGTTGGTGTGCGTACGTACAGTGTCCGTTGCGAGACTGTCGTTGTTCACAAGACGCATGATCAGCTCCAATCTCTGAATATGGTACTTGTGTCGATCCAGATGCGTTTGGCAGTCTTCCATTTCACGTTTCTTCTAAAAAAATGCATATAGGGTACTACTGTAAAGTTTGGTGTATTGTATTATACAAACAAAGTCGGTGTATTTATACCGATTGGACGAAAATTATATCAAACGATTCCTAGAACTCCTCTTTCAAGTGAGCTATTTGGTTCACCATTTGCCGAAACAGCAAGATCACGTGCGCGCAGATGGTCGGGTTTACCCCGCCATACCCTACAAGTACATACGATAACGATAAGTAGGTAGGTACCTCTTTATCCTCCTTCCCCTTCTTCTTTCGCCCTTGACCAGCTTGCAAACTCTCGATCTGGCTTTCAAACACATCACACTGTTCAGATAACGTCGTGATAGATTGCTGCAAAAATACGAAATATAGCCTACCTCCGTGCCATCTCGCGACCACCCTCAAAGTCTTAGCGCAACTGGTCAATAGAAGTGCATTTTCTCCGCTCGTTGACTAACCTGCAACCAATTCGTCGTCTCCAGTTTCTCTGCGTCTTTCGGATCAACCTTATCGAATGTGTTCAGTCCGATTTTGGAATGCGGTTTCGTCTTGCTCACTCGCTCGATGTTCTTGTACTCTTGCATCTTCTGCAATCAATCTTCCGTCATTACGGACTCTAGTACGCAAGTGTCAATTTCTTCGGCGGATACAGACGATTACGATCGATCGCTTCAAGATTAGTGACGTTGTTGCACTGACATCCTTATCGTTCCTTTGAAACATTAGTCCATTTCTACGCAGGACTAATTTGCTAATAATACCTACTACGTCTGAAAAAGCTGGGACAGCCACGAACTTTTTCGGGCGTACGTTAACCAGCTCCGTAAGGAGCTGGTTAACCGCTTCCGTGATCTCAGATGGCCGCGGCCACCCTGCAGCCTTGGCCGTCCATCCAACCCACGACTACGGACGGCGAAGGCCGCAAGGCGCAGGGTGGCTGCAAGTCGGTGCATGTTGCGGCCAGGCGGCCATGTGAGATTACGGAGGGGGTTAACCGTACCGGACGCCGCCAATCTGAACGCGGCATCACTCACTCACCTCTTCGATCTTCTTCTTCAGTTCCTCCAATCGCTCCTTCTCCCGCACCTCCTGCGAATTCTGCCAGACCTTGATCTGGTCGCGCAGGCGCTGCAGCTTCTTAATCTCCTTCTTCGCCTCGTCCAGATGCTTATCGCGCTGATTGTCCGTGTTCGCCTCCTCCATCTTCCGCATCAGCTCCTCGAACTCCGCCAAACCCTCCTCCACCTTGCGGAACACCTGAGAAACAGCAGAGAAAAACAGTGCATACACAATTCTACCGTAACCTTCAGTTCAAAGGGTGAGCTGTTACTGTTTCACGCAAAACCGATTTGGAACAGTATCGCTACCTAGACGGATTATACCTGGGCAAAAATGTAACACAGTAGGAAGACTTGGAGATGCAAACTGCCTCCAAAAGCAATTGCCGAATTACCCCACATTACCCATTTGTCTACTTAGGTACATACTCTATCTCTATCTGTGGTAATGGCCAATGGGGTAAACCCGACAACCTATGGGTGCATCTCTCACACAATCAACATACGATTGAGACCAATAGTATATCAATCGATTCCTTGAGTTCTCCACTTTCAAATGAACTGTTTGGTTCATCATTATGTTGAAACAGCAAATTAAAGAGCTTCTGTGGCCGGGGTTAACCCACAGTGACAGTACCTTACCTTCTCCATTTCAGAAGCCAACTTTCGTTTTTCAGCCATGGTACTACAATCACAGCCACTTGCTTGATCTCGCCAATCGCTGAAATACAAACAGACAGACAGACATGAACAGAGCACTAGTAGAGCATTATATGCAGAGCAAAGGTATCAGTAATGAGTATTGCAGCTCATGAACGCAAGATAGCAAGACCCATTCACAAAAGATATTTATTCAACACTAACAAAACAACTGCATTTGCACAGTAGCACAATACTCTCGTATATCATACGTATATGTATACATCTAGCACAGCTGTACAGAGTAGGATAAAAAGTGTATCACAAAAGTATGTACCAGCACTACTCACACGGGTAAACATACACTTTCTTACGCCAACTACACAACAATAAAGATATAGAATAGACCTACTAGTAGCAGGAGTCTAGTAGCTAATAAATAACAAAGACGTACGACAATAATAAAAATATAGGTACAATACGGTAAGAAAAATTGACTATTCCCCTCTTTCATCAAAATTGCAACACCGAAATCAGCTCTGAACGCTGAGAGCACAAAACTAATGCATGGGATCGTCTGATCACATTCTTAGCTCAAAATGGTACTTAGGGTAACGTGGGGTAATTCGGGCCATCCCATAAATTCCATCCCTAATTCCGAAGGGACAAAATACTGGCACAAGTGGTATCTCAAATTACCCCGCGCCATCCTACATACACAGGTACAGGCAACCGTCACAGAACAAAAAATTGGACAGAGAAACAGAGAAGCAGTAGTCCAAAAGCTACAGTACCACAAACAATATGACAAGATTGATTGCAACGTACGCCGCTAAGCCTGCACACACAAAGAGGGATAAAGATAAAAGAGAGAAAGAGTACAGACTGCGGCAAATTACACGTCTGTTATTGCACACAAAAGCTAACTTCACACCCTCCTGACGAAAGACCAAGAAAACTCGGTCTCTGGGTTAAAGCCATATGTGCGAAATAAAGGGGAACCCTACAGTATTAGGGGCGAGTATAATAAATACGTACGATGGCAAAACAACACACCTGGGTGATATTAGTGGGTAAATGAAAGTATAGAAAACATAAAAATTCAGCTTGTGACTACACAGAATCCAGGAACGCATGCAAATAATGGCCCATTCACACTGGCGACATGCGCTGGGCGAACGCCGAGCGCATTTACTTCCAATGTGAACGAGCCATAAATCAGTCCTGCAAAGTTGCAGAAAGGTATGACTGGAGTATTGTTCCGTTGCAGGGCGGCACAGCAATGCAATGCATTACCTGCAAAAAAAGATATAGCCTACATGCGTCATCAAAGGTACGAGTTCACCCAAGTTGTTTCCATAGCGCAGTAACGAAAAAATTCGTCGTCCCAGGGTGAACTCGTGAGTTTGATGTTTCGGTTGGAGGAGGAAAAGAATGACAGTTCAACTCAGTCGGACCTTGACAGCACGTTTCAAGAGAGCTCCCGATCTTCCAAGTACTTGTACTCAAAGGTGAAGCCTTCCTTCTTGCGCTGTACCCACTTTTCAAAGTCGAAATAAATGTAGGTGCCCTGCAATTCAAACAATAATAAAAAATACCAATATTGTATATTCACATTACACTAATAAGTAATAGAGGAGAGAGTAGGATTCGATCCACCCTCTCGATGGCGCAGTGGCAGCGCCTGAGCCCACTAAGCCACGAGGACAGTCGGCTTACTTGTTCAAAATCGTCGTTGATAACTTTGGGCTCCTCGTGCCGCTGGAACCACATGAGATACTTCTTGTGAAATCGCCAGGACAACTTCTTCAGCGCCTTGGCAGCCAAATACTGAGCTTTCGTTCCCTACAAAAACAAGCAAACGTTGCATATTTTATGTAATTCTATTCATATTAGGGCAAAGAAGATCTCAATTATAGTCCTTTCAGAATAAGGTGGTTAATTTCTTCTCATAGGAGTACATGCCTTGACAGAAGAAGTGAGAAGGAAGGAAGCCAGTAAGGCATGTACTCCTATCTATCGCGACAACACAACTGCTCCATAGCCCATTCTACCCCCAAATCTTCCATCGTGCCTGAACATCATGATGGGACCAGCGTCGATTGCGCATACCTCCTCCACAATCTACCCCCAAGTTATCGCGCTCACCTCCATGTAGTAGTTAAGATAAAGGAGAGGGTGTCGGGGCTCGGGGGTGAGTCGACCGAAATTACCCCAATCTACTCCCAAGCTACCCCAATCTCCCCCCCACGCTACCCCCAAGTTACCCCTCCCCCTTACCTCCATGTAGTAGAAGATGAAGAAGAGGGTGTCGGGGGTGAGTCGGCTGAAGTACTCCATGGTGTGCGCGAGGGGCGGCGGCGTCTGCGGGTAGTAGGCCGGGTTCTGGCAGGGGCTGGGCTGCAGGTGGACGCGGAGACGGGCCGAGTCGGCGCTCAGCGTCTCCCGCCCCCCTTCGAGGGTCGCCTCCAGCCGCGACAGGTACTCCTCGTACTTGCCCGCCCGACCCACGCCCCCCAGCGGACTCGCGCCTAAACACAACACAAGGAAAATATGTAAATATCACATAGGGTAAAGCTAAGGGCACAAGTAAGACTTCACCGCTCACCACGCCACCTGATGACAAGCGCGGAAGCAAGGAAAAAGAAGCGACGAAGCGACAAAGACGCTACATAAACGCCTAGAGCACGCACTGCGCAAGGCAATATACTCCTAGAGAGGCCTTCTGACGAAGGCCCCACCTCCCACCTCCCTTCCCTTCTTTTCCTTCCTTGCGCAACACAGCTGAAAAATAAGAAGAGTGTTTCGTTTTTAAACCGCTAGAGGCGTGGTGAGCGGTGAAGTCTTACTCGTACCTCCCAGTTTACTGTGGAGTATGTCATACAGAAAATATGTAATCTATCATATAGGGTACTATGGAGTAAGTAAGCCCTGGGAAGCCCAGGGGAAAATCAGGCGCGACAGGTACTCCTCGTACTTGCCCGCCCGACCCACGCCCCCCAGCGGACTCGCGCCTAAACACAATATACAGCAAATATGTAACTCTGCTATCATATAGGCAACATACGTCAGCGGCTTCATGGGGACATGAAATAATGTTGTTCGGGGTCATAACACCTGAACCAGGAATGTATGCATACCTGTATTGGTAGGGGGAATAAATAGGTGAAGCGTTTCCCTACAAAACATCACCAGGGTTCATACCAAGGAGGCCTCAGTCGTTTTCAAGACATTTTAAAGACACATTTAGTAGAGGAGTAATTGGGGGCGTAGCCCCCACCGGGGTCTGGGGCGGAGCCCAAGCCGCCGGAGGCCAATATGGGGGTCTGGGGGCAAAGCCCCCAGCGGGGGTCCAGGGGGCAGCCTTCGGCGAAAATTTTTCGGAAATTCATACAAAATCCCCATAAAAATCTTGTCTAAAAATGTATCAGATAGCAAATGGATGAACTATACTGGGTGTGTATGTATAGTCATCAATCAATACTACCGGCTTTCAAAAAGGTATACTACCGCACCCTTGACCCTTGACTACTGATTACCATAATCTTGGCTCTATATATTCATATAGCACAGCCATTCATTCGACATGTTCCACGCTCACTCTCACTTTCACTAGCTCACTTTGCTCATAGACAAGAGTTTTGAGCCCAAACCGCACATATAGACCGCGCAAGGAAAAATTTTCATTGCACACAGAGCGGGAAAAAATTTTTGTGTCCACTCGCACACAACTGAGAAAAAAATTGCTCAATTTTTCAAGACACATCACTTTTAAAGACATTTTCAAGACAATCAAGACACTTCTCACATTTAAAGACAATTTCGAGACGTTCGAGACATTCAAGACACGGTATGAACCCTGATCACAGCGGCCAAGTAGGGTCGTTCCTGCGGAATCCGTGCTTGCGGACTCCATACCCTTGGAAGTCAACTTCCACACACGTGAAAGTCAACTTCCACACACCTACGGATTCCGTACATGTGGCATCCGCAATCGCGTCCAAAATCTTCCACACCTACGGATTCCACACACAGGTACGTACGACCCTATTTGGTCGCTGTTACGTTTTGTACGGAAACGCTTCGCCTATTCATTCCCCCTACCCACCAATAAGTATACATTCCTATGAAGCGCGGGCGGTGTAATTTATAACCACCTCACACCCCCCCCCCCCCCCATTCATTCCATCACTTTCTGTCTACCTATGGGAAGAGAAAAGCCCTCAGCCGGTGACGTAATAAGTAAATGCTCCCCTCCCCTTACCCATTGCAGCAGTGATATTGGCCGTCTGTTCGCCAGCCGCCGATTCGGGTCGACTTCCCTTCAGCATGGAGCTGACGAAGGGCGAAATGCATCCGTTCTCTTCGCAGACCACCACACCTCGACTGGCACTGCCGTCGCCCGCTCCCAACGCTCCGAATGCAGTAGCTGCCGATGCAACGTGCTGAGCCCCCTGCGCCAGTACCTGCTCCGCCATTGATTTGAGAGGTAGAACACCGCCAACGACCCGCTCCTGGATACAATAATACGATGATGCATATGATACTGTAAAGCTTCGTGTATAACCCCCTTTGCGTCGTGTGTAACCGCCTATTTGGATACAATATTGTAAAGCAAATTTTGAAAAAGCGTAAAGCAAAAATGCTAACAGCAGCAGTATCTGTTATGACACAAACAAACCTCGCAATTACATTTTGCGTTGGACCGGTTGCACGACAAAATTTGCACAAAATTCTCTCAGTGGACCGACTTTATTATAGGCCAGTTGCGCTAACACTTTTGTGTGGCTAACGCTACCGCCAGTTGCGCAAACGCGAACACTTTTGATACTACCCAAACGTCTTAGCGCAACTGGTCAATCACTGGTTCGATTCCCATTCGGGTCAAATTTCGCTTCTCTCCTTTTTTCGAGACCCAGCTATCATCATCACCACATGCGACACACACACACATCACAGCTGCAGCTACCATGTTATCCCCATTCATCAGCAGGGTGGGCAGTGCAGGCGGCTTGCCAGTCGACGATTGCCCCTCCGCGTGTGATGACGTCATAGCAGCGGAAGGCTGCAGCAGTTCCCTCTGGTGGTCGACGGCGGAAACTGACGCCGCGCTGGTGGGAGGCGACGCCACGGAGGAGACGGGGGAGACGCTCGCCTCTGAAACACGGTTACCACGGGGTAATTTAGGACCCAAAAACCTTTGCTATAGTCTGGCCAGAAAGACTTCGCAATATGACATTCAAGGCGCGTTGCGTCACATAGATTCATAAATGCGGATTTTATCCGTGCTTCGTGTACTCCTATTTAGCAGAAGTACTGTACGTGCAAACTACGCAGTGCGACTTGTGTTCCATAGCCAATTCTCTCTGGCCAGACAATAGCTGCAAGTCGAGTTGAGATTCTGTTCAAATGAATGCAGTCGGGTAACGTTACAAGAAATAAATCAACATTTGTCTTTTAAACCCCCCCCCCCCCCCACCCAGAATTTACCCCACAAAAATCAACATATAGGCCTATGGACGATATGCGGTATAACGAGATTGGGTTGGTCGATGATAACCCCGCGGTATTTAGTGAAAATTTGGATCGGTGCCTGCGGGGTCGTCAACCTTGTTCAATCATCTGGGAGCGGAAAAGGAGCGAGTGAAAAGAAGAATGGACAACAAAATGACGTCGACGACCCCGCAGGCACCGATCCAATCATTCACTAAATACCGCGGGGTCGCTATCCACCAACCCAATCGCGTTACATACCGCATATCGTAAATAATACCCCACAATTTACCTCTCTGCAGATCTTCCTGTCTGCCATCCATCAAACCACCAACAGCCGGTGTATGCGGACTAGAAGAGGTGGTCGTGCGCGTAGTAATGGGTGAGGGTGTGGCGGCAACAGCAGTAGGGGCCACCATCATCGGCGGGGTCATGGCCATGGCGGCCGCTGGCTGTGAGGGCTGCTGTGAGCCCGGGATGTTCGCAGAGGCCACCGAATTGTACGGGATACTGAGAGGTGGGGGCGTGGCCGCATCGGCCGGCGGTGAGCTTTCCCACGAGGACCAAGGTCTAAAAGTAAAGTACACAGCCTTTAAAATTCTGGGGGGGGGGGGGGGAGAGAGAGCTGACCATTTTATAGACCAGTTGCGCTAAGAATTATTGGTGGTCGCGAAGCTGACCCCTCTGAAGTATTACACAGTGCACTCTATTGATCGATAAGGGGGACAGGAAAAATGCACTGGAAAAAAGTGAAAATACAGAATGGTCAGTTCGCAACCACCGAAAAGGTCAAACCAACAGGACGTTATCTTATCATGGGCTCAGAACAGGGGAGAATTTCCATTACGCTCACGGCTCACAAACGCATTGAGCTTTTCAGTACGTACACTGAACGATGTCAACCCAAGTCGAAGAACGTATAAAAAGTCAGTGGTATGCCTACTCTTGCACAGGAACCCCTACCACCAAAAAGATTATAATTCTGCTTAGGGAATTGCTTAATTCTTAATTGCAAATCGCTTGATTTCCTTAAGCAGAATTATATAATTTTTGCTACCACCCTGACGTAATATCTCAACAGTCCCTTACTGCGCCGCGGTTGCTCTGGAGGGGGTATGCGGGGTGGCAGGCTGCTGTAGTGACGTTGCTAGACCGGCGGTAGCAGCGTCCAACTGTTGCTGCGTCAGCTGTTGCTCTGCAGTCGGACTGGAACTGGCGGCGGGTTGTTGCTGATCTGCGGGCAGTTCCGCGTCTGCGGGATTCGTCACGATGCCCAGTTGTTGAACTGAAACGAGAAGAGGTAGGGGGTAGGGTAGGGTAGCGTGGGGCAAATCCGCCCACCCACGGCGCTTTTACCCCATTAAAAGGGGGTAGGGTAGCGTGGGGCAAATCCGCCCACCCACGGCGCTTTTACCCCATTAAAAGGGGGTAGGGTAGCGTGGGGCAAATCCGCCCACCAATGGCGTTTTTACCCCTCATTCAAAACACGTCTCTCGAAGGGGCAAAACCGCCCTTGGGGCAAATCCGGCCACCTGCACTTCATGCCGCGTTCACATTAGCGACGTAAGTCCGACGTAGGCCCGAAACAGTCTGATACTCTTTCGTGCGTTACGTCGTACACAGGCCGTCATTCTGAACTGAACGCATTATTCATCCCAAATTGGCCAATAATACACCACCATAAATGGTTCCCTATTCTCACTTACTAATTTCGTTTTCGTCTCCCAGATCCAGTTCATCATACATCTCCTCGTTTTCGACGTAATCTTCGTCCTGACATCGCTCCACGTAGTCTTGAACATCATCCCGTATCGTGTTCACCTAAAGACCAACTTAAAACTTACGTTGTTTGATTTTCAACAAATTTTACTTTTAAAAAAACTGGACCATAGGCAAAACCCGGCCACCTAAGCTCCTGTGAACTTGCTGTTTCAGCAAATGATGAACCAAATAGCTCAGCTGAAAGGGGAGAGTTCAAGGAATCGACTGTATAATTTTGGTCTCAATCGGTCCATTGGTTGCTGAGATATGCAGCCCTAAAGCGTACACGTGGCCGGGTTTACCCCGTGGTACCCTACAAAGTACAAACATGTTGTTACACGCACGCTTTCGCAATCCGTCGAATCGTTATCCAGCAGCCGCATAATCAGCTCAAGCTTCTGTATGTGGATTTTATGACGATCCAGCCTCGCCTTGTTCTCTTCGATTTGCTTGTTCTTCTGCATAGAAATAAGCAATAACGGTAAGCATAGCATGGTCGGTAATATTAGTATAATGGTTCATTCACAATGGAAGAAAAAGCGCTCGGCGTACGCTCGGCGCTTCCATGGATGTCCATGCCTTTCCGCATGTGCCCAGCCAAGGACACGCCGAGCGTACGCCCAGCGCATGTCTTCGATGTGTTCATAAAAGCTTGAGGTCGAGACAGATGAGATTATGGAATCATCAGTGAATATCGCGTGAGGCACATGACGAGAAATTTCTGAATGGATTAAACTCCCTCCGATAAGGCTGGACCGCTGGGACCGCGGTCGGAATCGAATGGAATCGCTGGCGGAAAAAAAGAGAAAATCGGACGGACCGCGGTCCCAGCGGTCCAGCTCACATCGGAGGGAGTTAAACGTTGAATTACGAGATAGATGATTCTGCGTACCCGAGTGACTTAACTTACCCCTTTGTCGTCCCGTCCTTTCTTTTTCTTCGTCTGCGACTGTACGCTCAAACTCTCGACTTGACTCTCGAAAAAGTCGATCTGCTCATTCAATCGCACCACAGCGGCCTAACAAACAAACAAACACACCATGCGGGTAGGAGGTACACGTACAAATGTACAAGTAGTCGATAAATAAAAGAGTGCAAAAAGCAATCTATTGAACAGGGGCAATTCGGGTCACTCCCACAAAAAATAGCTGATCTGAAAAACTCGCGAAAATACCGTTTTCTACCCTTATTCAGAACCCGGGATATTCCTCAATCCCACCTTACCCCGCAATACCCCTACAAAAAACAATTCAGCTCGCTCACCTTTAGCCAATCCAACGTTTCTGTCTTTTCTCTCTCCTTCGGATCCAACTTTTCTTCCGCAATCAGCCCCTGCTTACTGTGCGGTTTGGTCTTGTTTTCGCGTTCTACGTCTTTGAACTGTTCCATTTTCTGAACAACAAATGCAAAACCGTCGTACCTACTGTAAGTAGCTTGGTAGCTAGATCCTTGGAAGAATGAAGGTAGCTGAGAGTGTTAGGTAGGGTACTGTGGGGTAAACCCGGACACCTAAGCTTTTCTAAACTTGCGGCTTCAGCAAATGATGAACATGGTAGCTCATTTGAAAGAGGGGAGTTCAAGAAATCGATTGGTAGAATAGAATACTTGTCTCAATCGATCGCATGGTTGCTGAGACATACTAGGTGTCCGAGTTTACCCCCGTGAAAGGTTTACCCCACAGTACCCTACTGCGTACGTATGGCAATAGCGTCCGAGGTCAGTGTAGTGTACGTAAGCTAGTTTTACTAGGCATGCAAGGCGAGTTTAGCCATCTGTCCCTGGGCCGGCATCTGGTCGTGTGCCTAAGTCCACAGCTGTGACCGAGGGTAGAGCCGGTTCGATTCCCGTTCGGTCCTTATTTCTCTCCCTCCCCCTTTCGGGGGCCCGGCAATCGCCATACGGAACGCGGCACGTCACAAGAGGAGATGAAGTAATGACACCTCAACTCGTGAATATGCATGCAACGCTTACCCCCTCAATGATCTTTCTAAAATCGTGTAGCTTGTCCTTGTCCTTGACATCCGTGGAATTTTGCCAGCTTTTGATCTGGTCACGTAATCTCTGCAATTTCTTGATCTCCTTCTTCAAATCCTCCTGACATTTGTCCCGCTGATTATCACTGTTGGCTTCCTGAGAAAAAAATGCACAGAACATTTCAAAAAACGCAGGATAGACGCGAGAATCGAACTTCTCGTACCCCGCCCTGCGCCTCCAAGGTCCTGCCTCACGGCCCGATACAGGCATCCAAATCCAAAATTTTATCCTATTTTTGCGCATACAATTTAGGTTGTCAATTTCTTTGAAAAACGACCTTACTGCTAACGAAAGTTTGGATTAAATATCAAGGCTAATTCACATAGCAGACATGCGCAGGGCGTACGCTCGACGTAATGCAAAGGTGTAATGCCATGGTCGACGCATTTCCCTCCTATGTGAACGGCTTTCGTGAATACGTGAATCAGGTGTGAACTATTGCTTACCTGCAACTTCTTGATGGTTTCGTCAAAATAATTGACGCCAGCTTCCACTTTTTGAAAGACTTTCTCCATCTCCGCCAAAAGTTTTCGCTTTTCAGCCATTTCTATAAGTAATAACACGACAAAAAGTCAAACAATTTTCATTCATGCGCCATTCACATAGCAAACTAACATCTCAATAATATCCATTCACGTGATATGTATAAATTTGCAACACGATGCATAGCGTGTGCAGTAGTATGCCCTGAGCCCCACTCGAAATTTCAGTAGTAGGCTGTACATATGCCCCACCCGAATGCGTGTCAAAAATATCAGGTGGGGCCTTTATAAACAGAAAAGACAACGACTCACTTTGGTATTCTGCCTTGATTATGCGGAGATTTCAGACGAGAAGCAGAATAAATGGCTTTGTCCTGTTTTCATCCATTTCAAAAACCGCAACAGCCGATTTGAACAAGTAGTTGGTAGGCCTCACATGATGCAGATTGCCAGCTCCTACATTACATAATTTTTTGAAGAATAATATTTACACATATACTCTGTCAGGCAGAACAATGCTTACTTTTTTGTCAAACTCCTGTCTGCAAGCACAACTGTCTGCTTGCTTTGCTATCCTTTCGTTTTCGTTTTTCGCTTTCTTTGTTTTGTTTTGTTTTGTTTCTTGTTTAGAAAAGTGTTGCCAACCTTGTTTTCTGGCAACACTGGACATTATCCGCAGCAAGTATTCGCCTTGCCCCATAAGAGGAGGTGCCGTTTTCGCCCTCCTCGCCGATTTTTGAGCTGCAGTTAGCAAACGCGTAAATAAAGCCGAAGCAATTTACTTTTTCAAAAATAGGTATACCTGTCGCGCTCGTGGCGCAGGCGGTAAGACGGGCTGCGTCCGATCTGCCGTCCTCTGCGTCATGAGTTCCCACTCTCGCCAGGTGGGATTAAAGCGACTGGCAACCCCAGCGGCAGTATGGTGCGCCCGCTCGCTGGCTTCTAAAGGCACCAGTGCTTTCCTTCGGGTCTGCACACCCCGACCAGTGGTCGCTGATGGCTGTTCGGCTTCGTGCCAGGCCCTTCCCTGGTTCGGGCCATTGTTGGTCGTGCCTTGTGGCACTGGACTGGCCCACCATAACGGGCGTTGTTAAAGGTTCGGAGGAGACTAGGTGGGTTTCACCTACAGCCGACCCTGTGGGGTACGGTCTCGCCAAAAAAAAAAAAAAAAAAAAAAAACAAAAAATAGGTATACCAAAATTACAAAAAGTATTTGCTTCGGCGTGCTTTGCGCGTTTGCTAACTGCAGCTCAAAAATCGGCGAGGAGGGCGAAAACGGCACCTCCTCTTATGGGGCAAGGCGAATAGGCAGCAAAGCAGCAGCAGAGTATTCCCCATCCCCAAGTAAATTGGTCGACTTTGCTTTTATAACCCGATCGGGTAAATACACCAAAGTTTACAGTACTGTACGCAGTGTACTTTATGTCCTGTCCTCTTTGCTAGTAGTGTGCTAATTGCTATCCGAATATCTCATGTGTAGCTGGCCATATTTACACCGTTTCCACTTTACCGAACAGACAGAGACTGCACTACATATAATACATTAGTACTGTTATAATTGTATCACACTGCTTCCAATGCTATATGTTTTTCCTTTGCGGAAGGTTAGTGCCATCCCCATGAAGAAGTAGAACTGCTAATACCACCTTCTTTGACCTCGATACTGTGGCAACCCTGACAGCGGCAAAAGCAGGAAACGATGACGTTAACGACCACAGCAATCACAGCGCCAGCTAAAGCAATCAGAACGTAGATCCACCAGTGCTGCTTAAAGCAGTCCGTCGCCTTGCACTTCTTCTCTTTGGCTCTGGTCATACTGTTTGCGCAAGAATAGATTATCTCTTTCGTATGTAGATTGAAGCCGCCGCAGTATCGCACTCGAATCTTACAAAAAGTTATGTACCGTACTTACCGGTGCATAGCCCCATGGGGGTATGCAAAAATTGAGAGGTCCCATATGGGGGTATGCATAGGGGGGGGGGGTTATGCATTGGGGGGGGGGGGGGGGTTATGCATGGGGCATTTTTTATGTTTTTGAGAGGTGCGCAGAGGCATATTTTTTAGGTCAAAAGCACGTGTTTTAGGGCATAATTGAGGTCAAAACAGGGTTATTCTAGTACAATACACCCCCAAGCAGGCTTATAGGCATCTTAGCTTAGTGTGGGAGTGGCTATGGGTACTATATGACCAGCTTACATAGGTAGGTTCAGGTACTGTACAGTACATATGGGGGTATGCATAGGGGGGGGGGGTTATGCATTGGGCATTTTTTATGTTTTGCCAATATGGGGGTATGCATTGGGGGGGGGGTTATGCATTGGGGGGGGGTTATCTACCGGTAAATACGGTATAGCTCCTCAAGCTAAAGCAAAAAAGTCAGAGAGATGGCGCTATGCAAATTGCATGTAAACTCGGCTGGTACTGTTATGACAGCTTTTGCGTGAATTGTTTTTGAGTGCAGCAAGCTTATTGTACGCTCTACCATTTGACAAGTGTCATTTTCTACCAGAGACCTACTTACAACCGTACTGCAATCTGCATTCGTGCACAAACAGTAGGTGTCTGCAGTAGCAGGAGCAGGGTGAGTGAAAGCAGAGAATGGAAAGAACGGCAGAACATGACGACGACGGGATTCCTGCGAACGGGTGTGAGTGATGAGCGAATGGAGAAAAAAGGGACAGGAAAAGAGAAGCGACCGCACGCGATGCCGAAAGAAAAAAGAGTGATGATGTGCATGATGTGACAACTGGCAATGTGTTTACAATGTACAATAATTTGTGATGATGGCGCAAAATTCATGATGCATAAAACACTAGTGGGTATGTACAGGGTGTCTCATAATAAACCGTCCACCTTCCAGTGCATGTAACTCTGGAACCACACCTTAAATTTTCATGCGGTTTTTTGTATTTTGTAGCAAAGGCTTCAACTCAGATGTTTACAAAATTTGAGCTTCATAGGCCAAGTGGAAGCTACTCAAACACGTTCTTTCCCCGGTGGTCAAAAACGAGGGTTTT
>JASAMW010000484.1:0-19627 GCA_030247985.1 Epsilonema sp. ZAB3_2
AGACGGGGCAAACCCCGTCTGTAGACGGGGTGGAAAAACGCCCCGTCTACGGACGAGGTTTGCCGGGTGGCTACGGATTGGCGGACGCCTGGGATTACGAAGGGGGTTAACCCAACCCCGGTATGGTTATGGCTGTATGCACATCCACGTTTGACCCATCAAGGAGATCAGCAAAAACTGTGATCTGTCCTGCAGCGATAGAAGAATTACTATGTACGGTACAGGCAATACAAAGCGGCGACTTCATTCGCCGCGGGGCTAATCACAGTTTGCTGCTGATCTTCTTCGATGGGTCAAACGTGGAAATACATACAGCCATAACCATACTAGGGTTGGGGTAAGCAGCGTAACGTTTTCGAGGCAGAAAATCCGTTAGCTACTTACGTACACTATACAGAGTGTCTCAAAATAAACCGAACACTTTTCCGTGCATTTAACTCTGGAACCACACGTTAGATTTTTATGCGGTTTCTTGTATTTAGTAGCAAAGGCTTCAACTTAGGTGTGTACAAAATTTCAGCTACTTGGTCTGCGTACTTCAGAAATTACGACCGTTTGAATCCCGAAGCTCAAAATCGACGTTTTTTCTTCAGTATGAAGAAAAATTACGGTCTTATTTCTCAAGATACCTTGTTCCATGCGTTTGCTATGCTACCACTGGGGATAATGCATGAGATACACATTTCCTAGCATTTTGGGACATCTTTTCTCATTACGAGACTAATTTTATTTTGGACTATGCACAGGAGGCCCTTAAATCCTCCACTACCAGTTCGAAAAACACTCGTTTTTGACCGCCGGAGAAAGGATGTGTTTGAGCAGCTTTCACTGGGCCTATGAAGCTAAAATTTTGTACACGTCTAAGTTGAAGCCTTGGCTACTAAACACAAAAAACCGCATGAAAATCTAACGTGTGGTTCCAGAGTTATATGCGCGGAAAAGTGTTCGGTTTATTATGAGACACCCTGTAGTACAGCGCGTAATACAGTGCGTAAAGCACATTACATATACCTTAGCTTAGCTATATTGGGCATAGGATACAGTGCACAGTTTTCTGCTGATCTTTTTGATGGGTCAACCGTGGATTTATTCTTGATTCAGGTGAAAAGCCGTTTACCTGTCCCGCGTGTGGCCTGACGTTCGCGCACCGTTACGGATGCGCGTCCCACATGATGCACGTGCACAAGTGGCCCACCAGACCGACGGTAGCCGACATGAAAGTAAGTAAGGAGGGAGCATGCGGAGCGAGCCAATGAAGAAGCGACGACGAAAAGGACCAATCAGGAAGCGTCGATAATGAAGGTAGCCAATCAGGAGCCGTCGGTGATGAAAGGAACCAATCAGGAACCGACGATGAAAAGGACCAATCAGGAAGCGTCGATATTGATGGGGGCCAATCAGGAGGCGTCGATGGTAATGGTAATGGGAACCAATCAGGAGGCGTCGACAACAATGGGAACCAATCGGGATGCGACGATGATGGTGGGAACGAAACAGAGCACTTCGAATATGAAGGTAGCCAATCAGAGACCGTGGGTGATGGAAGGAGCCAATCAAGACGCGACGATGATGACGAGAACCAATCAGGATGTGACGATGAAAGGGTGGGAGGGAGGAACGACTTGGAGCTGACTGAAAGAGAAGCTGGAGAATGTTTATGAATTTTCCCAGCGTCTGTACTTTACACAGTGGCTTTGCTGTAGATCTGAGTGTTTGCAAATCGTCATTGCTATGTTTTTCAAAGTGGGATTGTGGTGCAGAGAACCTAGTTTCTCTTGTAAAGTCAGTAATATTTGTACTGCTTGCGTGCGAGTCAAGGGTCATTCACATTGGAAAGAAATGCGCTCGGCGTATCTATGACTGTCCATGCTTTTGCACATGTCGAGCCATGGACACGTCGGGCAAACGCTTTGATGTGAATGAGCCTTCGTGTAATATGTGTTTCTCGAGTAAACTTTCGTGTTCTGTTGTTACTCATTCCTGATTGCGTGGTTTTACTCCAAGCTACCTCATTATTTTTGCCTGTACACTGTTCGCATTATTTCAGTGAAAGTTTGAATTGTTTTCCAGAGATCCATTCCATTGCTTGTTCGTACTGTACATACATCACAATGGGTGATGTGCATTGTTTCTACTGCAACTTGCCCATTCACACCGTTCAGACTGGGTCTGCCAGTGATCCAGAAGAAGTGGAGAGATTATTCACCATGGTTCTGGACCATTTGCGTGTTGGTCATCTTGGCTACCTGCCAATTGGCTGCGTTCTGTGCTCACAGCGATTTGGCACCGTATGGAGCTGGAAAGGGCATTGCATGGAGGCACATTCTAGTGATATCATACCAAAGGTACTCTAAACGTCGAGTATGTACACTAATGTAGGTTGTTGCATAGTAAAATAGCGCGCAGAATGTGCTGATGTGTGTTGGGCCATCTCTATCTATGGACGAGTTGCGGTAACGCGATTGAGTTCGTCGATCAATAGCGACCCCGCCCGCGGCATTTAGTGACAGTTTCGATCGGTGAATGCGGGGTCGTCGACGTTGTTCAGTCATCTGGGAGCGGAAAAGGAGCGAGTGGAAAGAAGAATTAAAGACCGAAACGGGCCTGACAAATCGCCGAGATCTCCTCACCATTCGCTTCGTCGTCGCGTGGGCATCAATTTGCGCCAGATTTTGTCTTTCTAGCTGCTCTGTACGTCGAGATATTTCAATTTGCAGTTTTGGTTTTCCCCTTATTTTACTCTGTGGCGAGGATATCTTTTGCGTTGCGCCGTCGTCTTTTTTGTTTCTTTCGTTTTCTCTCGCTCTCCGCCGTCTGCGCGAGCGAAGCGCGACCGGAAAAAAAGACGACGGCGCAACGCAAAAGATATCCTCGTCACAGAGTAAAATAAGGGGAAAACCAAAACTGCAAATTGAAATATCTCGACGTACAGAGCAGCTAGAAAGACAAAATCTGGCGCAAATTGATGCCCACGCGACGACGAAGCGAATGGTGAGGAGATCTCGGCGATTTGTCAGGCCCGTTTCGGTCTTTAAGCGCAAATGACGTCGACGGCCCCGCAGACACAGATCCAAACTTTCACTACATACCGCGGGGTCGCTATCGACCAACCCAATCGCGACAACGCAAATAGCAGAGACAGACAAATCAGTAATTTGTTGCCGGAAATTTTTACCTCAGTTTTCCACATGCAATTCAACAACTTGTGGTTTGTTTTTCTTTCAGTATTCTCGCTCTTTCGATGTGAACCAAGAACTGATGAGTGAAATAACGGCAAGGGCTATGCAATGGCACTATTTTCTTGCTGAAAACTCGCCTGACAAATGGAAAGTTATGGCAATTCTGCACACTTTGGCGCCGCCAGGAGGCTCGATTCCCGCCTCGTCTCCACCCGCGCCTTCTACCACTGCGCCACCGGCTCAGCGACGGGAAAATGATCAAATTCTGGTTGAAGAAGAAACGGCTGTCAGCGATGGCAACTTGTGCTGTCATGAGAAAGACGAGGCAGAAATGAAACGATTTGAGGCTGGAGAAGGCTCGACTATGGTTGTTGGGGAGGAAGCTGGTGTTGCTTTTGAAGATGGATGTAATAGAAAATGCGACGAATCGCCCAAGACAACAGCAGAAGTGGTGGAGGATGGAAGAAGGCGTAAAACGCGTGCTGCGGCAAGGAAAGCTATTTTTTCCAACAGTTGGGGAAGAGAAGAAAAGCTAGCGTCTACCTCTAAGCTTTCAAAGCAGGAAAGGGAAGTTGAAAGAGAGACGAGAAGAGGAAGAAGGCAAGAGAAGCGAGCAAGAATCAATAACTGTGCAGGTGTCGAGTCGACTGCTGAAAAACCTTGCGAAACCTTCACATGCCCGCAGTGTCACGCGAGGTTTCGTCGCGAGCGCTCCTTTGCTGCGCATCGCGCCAAATGCACGTTGACGCAGAAACCGCACGCGTGCTCAACTTGTGGCCGACACTTCGCGCTGCGTTCTACGCTGTGCGTTCATTCTCGCACGCACACTGGTGAGAAACCGTTTGTATGCCCCGTTTGCCAGCGCAGATTCAGTCAGCAAAACAGCTGCGCTTACCACGTCAAGAGAATACACGGTTGGAAAGAGTTGCCCAGTGCTGCAGTTATGAGAGGTAGCGGTGAAGCAGTATCGATTTTCTCACGGAAAGAACGTGAAGAAGGCGCTGAATTTAGTGGTAGACGACGCAAGAAGAAGAAGGGGGAGGGGAGAGAAGAGGTGGAGCGGCGAAAAGTCGCCAGATATATGCAGCGCAAAAGACGACAGGATCGCCGCTTTCTTTGCAAAATTTGCAACGTTCCCTTCACGACCAAAACGAACCTCAACGCGCACATGCGACTGCACACGGGCAAGAAACCTTATGCCGCGTTCAGATTAGCGACTCGAACGTTCGACGCACGCCCGAAAGTGTCCATGGCTGACTGTGTCCATGCTTTTTCGGACGTTTGTCAAGCCGGAAGTATTGACCAGTTGCGCTATGAATTGTGGGTGTCGCGACCTGACCCCCTCTGTATTAGGGTACTGTGGGGTAAACCCGGACACCTAGCAGTATATCTCAGCAACCATACGACCGGTTGAGACAAGTATTCTACCAATCGATTTTCCTGAACTCCCCTTTTTCAAATGAGCTACCATGTTCATCATTTGCTGAAGCGGCAAGTTCAGAAAAGCTTAGGTGTCCGGGTTTACCCTACAGTACCCTACACTTTCTCCAGTGCACGCGCTTTTCTCCCACCCCCTTACCGATCAAAAATGCGCTAAAGAAAGTGTAATACAGAGGGGTCAGCTCTTGACCACCCATTATTCTTAGCGCAACTAGCCCATACTCCCAGTCGGACGTCACGCCGCTAATGTGAATGCGGCATTACGCCTGCCCACTTTGCCCCCATAGGGCGAATCAGCTGAGCAACTGCAAGGTGCACGTGAGAAGAACTCATGGCCGGCCGGATCTGGTGCCCTTCAAATGGGCAGATGAAGTGGAGGAAGAGGAGGAAAAAGAAGCTAGCAAGTTGTCGTGGTCGGTTACTGTAGAAGAAGAAGTTGAACAAGAGTGTGGTACGCATGTGGTGCGTGCGTTGAACGGGGATGAGGAGGAAAAACCAGATCTGTGAAGTGAAGGAAGGTTTCTGTATACTTATGGATCGAAGAAGATTGGGGAATGGGAAGAATTATTGAATATCTCTGTAAAGAAAGGTCCTACGCCAAGATCTGTGAAGTGAAGGAGGTTCTGAATCTGTATGGACCGAAGAAAATTGGAAGAATTATTGAATCTCTGTAATGAAAGGTCCTGTACTATTGTATGGCTAGATTTGATACGAGAAATTTTACTTTTCCGTTCGTTTTGAAGTTTTGGTTTTCATTCGGATTTTTTGAAGAGGAGAAGGAAAATGCAGACTGTCTGTGGTGGCCACAAGAATGTAAAGTTCCACTTGTTCATACCAAACGTATGACGTATGACGGTCGACGAACGGTTTAAAATTTAGTTTTGAATTGTAGTGTACGGTGGAATGTGAGTAAAAAGTTTTCACCAGTGTTTCACTTGCGTGGTTTGAGCGTAGTAACCTACGTAGCTAGCATATTGTTTTAGTCCTGCGCCCTTTCTATAGGGTACTGTGGGGTAAACCCGGCCACCTAGTACTGAACGAGTTATTTCTGTGTACGTGGGCGGCCGGGTTTACCCAGCACCAATAAAACCTGCCGGGTTTAGCCCATGATACCTTGATTTCTTGGTGGTTGGTTGGTCGTTTGCTTGCTTATCTTTCCTATTTTCCTGTTTCATTATTTTGTGATTTTTTCCTGTTTTCAATAGCGAAAGTGCTCATAAATGCATCATGCAGTGCCTTCTGTGCGACGATCGTATCTTATGCCCATCGAATGATGATGAACAGTTGGCCTTCACCAAGATTCTGGTTCACGTACGGGAGAAGCATTTCGACTATCGGCCGATCAGCTGTGATCTGTGCAAGCGGCGATATGCTACCGTGTGGAGCTGCGAGCGACATTTTGAAGCGGATCATTCGCATTTGGAGCCCAAGGTTTGGTTCCAGTGTTATGTGACGCTGCGTTTCATTTGTAATTCATAGAGAGTTGATTAGAAGGCAACTGGATATGTACGTATTGAGGGTAGAAAGGTACTGTACAAGGCTTGTTCACATTGGAGGGGAAAACTGCGTCCATGGCCATACTGTTGTTGTGAACCCTGAATCATGGACCGCTTAGCCACGCACACCCAGCGCACGTTGTCAATGTAAACCAAAATGTTTTTTTAGTTTACGACAGTGAAGGACGTCAACAAGAACTACGCCAGTGAAACTATCGCAAAAGCTACCCAGTGGCATCAGTCGATTCCAAGCGGTTCGCCCGTCAAACAAAGAATCCTGGATTTCGTTCGCACGGCGCAGGATTCGATCCCAGCGCCGGTTGCCGCCGCGCCGTCTACCACTACGCCAACAGGACAACACGTGAAATCTGAGGGCGATGGATTGGGAATAGCCGCGGTTGACTTACTGGATGATGAAGACAAGGAGACAGGCAGAAATCGTGTCCGACCGGACAAGGAAGGTTTGAACGCGCAGAATGGAGATAGTGCAGCGAGGGCAGCCAACATTCTGGTTCAGCCCAATTCCAGAGCGGGCGAAGTATCGGAACCTGTCGTCCTTGCAGTGGACACCTCCAATTACTCTGCTGCAGCGCCTTCTACCACTGAGCCACCAGCGTCAACGACTGTTCCTGCTCAAAAACACCCTGATAAAGAAGCTGAAACTCGAGAAGCAGCTCCAGTCGCTGAATTTGTGCTGGATGTCGAGCTTGTCAAACGGGAGGAAGAGCGTACAGAATGGGAGAACAGGGGTGCAAAAAGCACTGGAGCGAAGCCAAAGGAGAAGTGTGCGTTGTGTGGAGAAATGACGAGCGCTCCATGGAGTCACATCTTGAGGCGACATCTGAAGAAGAAGCTCTTTCACTGGTGCGCTTCAGACGTGCTCCGAGTTTGCTCCGAGCGAGTTTGTTCCGAGTTTCGAATGACTTCGTTTTGAACCGAAACGAACGTCAATTACTCGTACGTCATCGAATTACAAACTCGGTTGTTCACACGCATGTTTGGAAAAACGGAGCGAGTTCGGTGCGAACTCGGAGATATTACATGTTGAAGCATAGTCAGGGCTCCGAATTCGCTCCGAATTCGGAGTTCACGTCTGAAGCGCACCACTGTCCCTATTGCAAGGAGTGCAGTTCGATGATGAGGGAGGAAGTTGTGGTTGCTCACGTGAGGAAGGCGCATCCTATGCGCAGGCTGCGGATTAACAATCGAATGAGACAATTGAAACCGGAAATGAGCGCCATGCGAGATCGCTGCTTTCCCCCGCGACCACCGCATTCTCCTGCAGAACGGGAACGGGTCAAAGTGACGAAGAAAACGGTCCGAACACAGGTCTACAAGCAACGCCCGAGTTTATTGCTAGAGCTCTCACGGGTACCCACACCCCGGACCCGGGGGGGCACTTTCTTTCCCCGGGGCCGACGACACGCGAAAAAGATAACAGGGTAATGTATAATATTTCCATCTTCTTTTCTTTACTTTTTAAATTTTCCTAAAATATTCTAAGAATAGATGAATTTTTTTTTTCATCTTCACCTACAATATTATATTTCATATTTCCATTTCCCTTTATTATATTATTTTATAAAACTTTTTTTTTATATATTATTTTATATATTACTAGTAATACTATACATTTTTATCTACTACATATATACTTATATTATTTTACTATGTATTTATATACATACATATACACACACAAACTTTATTGCATTCCGAGAGAAAGGACAAGAAGCAGCAAGAGGCGACGAAGGTCGCAAAAGAGAAGAAGAAGAGTGATCATCGCAATCTTGATCTTTGGTCGTCGAAGTCGAATGGCGTCACCAGATGAATAGGAGATGAAGAAAACGAGTGGCAGTGTTGATGGCATAGGTTTGGGATAACTTTGTACTTTGCTTCTACCTTTGTGATGGTGTGATAAAACTTTGATGAAGATGGTTGGGAGATGATGGTGTGGTTTCTTGGGGGCAAATAGACATCATATTGTTTCGTTGCTGCGTGTGCGTGAAGCACGCATACTACCTGGTACCTTTCCGTACACCTTGGAAAACTTACGTACGTGCTTTGTGTATGTAATGGTAGTCAGGTAAAGTTGTGAAAGCAATAGTTTTTAGTTTCAGTGATTGAAGTGGCATCAATATCATGGATTGCCTGCTGTGCGATGATCGAATCTTATGCCCATGGAATGATGATGAACAGCGGGCATTCACCAAGATTCTGGTTCACGTACGTGAGAAGCATTTCGGCTATCGACCGGTCAGCTGTGATCTGTGCAAGCGGCGGTATGCTACCGTGTGGAGCTGCGAGCGACATTTTGAAGCGGAACATCCGGAACTTCAGCCGAAGGTTTGTTTTGTACCATGTACGCATTGCGTTGCGGCAATTTGCAACCCATAGGGTACTGTGGGGTAAACCCGGACATCTAGTTTACGTATCTCAGCAACCATAAGAGCGATTGAGACAAGTTTTCTAGCAATCGATTCCTTGAACTCTCCTCTTTCATATTATGAGCTACCATGTTCATCATTTGCTGAAGCGGCAAGTTCAGAAAAGCTTAGGTGTCCGTGTTTATCACCACACTACCCTAGTTTGCACCTGTCCAACTGTATTCTTCCCCTACGTATTTTGACATCACATAGGTATGTAGCATACATACTTGTGTACTTCATGCAGAGGTACGTTCGTAGCTGTACGTACATACGTATTCAGGTGTTTCGCGTAGTTCATATGTAGGACATGCATTATGTACTTGTGTTGTACGTACATCCATGAACATATGTCAATATTTTGTCTCCTTTCAGTTCGCAGTCACCCAAGACGTCAATAAAGAATTCGCCAGCGAAATCACGACCAAGGGAATCCAGTGGCATCACTCAATTCCAAGCGATTCTCCCAGAAAGGATAAGATCCTGAAAATGCTTCGGCTGACGAAGGATTTGATCCCGCCAGCGGCTCCCGTCGCGCCTTCAACCACTGCGCCATCTGCTCAGGCGGAGGTAAACGCGGAAATGGTGGTTGTTGAAGATGAGGGAAGGCAGGAAGAGCAGATGGAGGTACTATTTCTTGAGGAAAAGAGGGGTGAAAATGGCGGAGAAAAAGTGGAACAACGTGTGGATAGTAAGGGCGATCGGGTTGAGAATACAAAGAAGGGCAGAGGTGTCAAAATAGCGCAGATCGATACGAAGGATGAATCGTGCAAAAAGCCTTTCATCTGTTCTGACTCGACCTGCGACCGCCGTTTCGCCACCAAGGCCAATCTCAGGCGTCACGAGATCTGCACGCACGAGAAATGCAGCTATTGGAAGGAGATTGTGGTTACGCCTAAGAAGAGCAAGACAACCGCTAGGATTCAGAAGCAAGGGTCGGAACTGGAGGAGGATGGAAGAGAAGCAGAGAGGAAGGGGAAAAGAGAAAAGAAGTCGAGGAAGTCGATTACAAGTACGATCAGTCCGATAGCTGGAAGGACGGTGCCTGTTTGTCTAGGCTGATTCACATTTATGGCAGTCCATGCACTTGCACTGCGCCGAGTTGACGTAAGCGTACGTTCTGCGTACTGTACTATACGCTTAGCACACGTCTTCGATGTGAATGAGGCAACAACCGGCATACGTACGCTCAACGATTCGCGCACATCGAAATCACCGAATTTGCATAAGCGGAGTTCGGCGAGCGTACAGTACGTACGTTGCATAAATTTACCTCTAATGTTAGTGTACTCCATACGTTTCGCGTTGATTGTAGTTTGCGGAAAACCACGGACATCTGTGGACAATTCGGGCAAAATTATCTTCCAGCTAGCGGACTTTATTCTAAGCAAGAATAAGAAGCGGCAGCAGAAGAAGAAGCAGGGATTCGCTTGCCAGTGGTGCGGTAGAACGTTCGAAAGTCAGAAGTATTGCACGCTTCACGTGCGTCAACACACTGTTGGCGAGGATAAAAGCTTGGCTTCGAAGCAGCAACAAGAGACACCGAGCTCAGAACAGGCGGGGGGTTGTTCTGCTACAGCTGCAGTGGTTTAACTCCTCCCGATCTTCAAAGTCGCCGTTGACAACTGGTTGTGCAACCGTTCGTTGACAACCGACATATGGAGGAGTTGTGCAACCGTTGACCACCAACATGTCGGAGTTGCGCCACCGTTGACAACCAGCGTATGAATATTGCCTCACCATGACAACGGTTGCGCAACTCCTCCATATGTCGGTTGTCAACGGTTGCACAACCAGTTGTCAACGGAGACGTTCAAGATCGGGAGGAGTGAAGGGCGATTTAGACTTGTGCACTCGTGCGTATATTTCGGGTGTGCGTATATTTACTTGCAGCATTTTTCGCATTTTTCTACTTTGTGGTGGTGAAATTGAGTACACTTTGCTAAATGTAAACTCAATTTCACCACCACAGAGTAAAAAAAATGCCAAAAAATGCTACAAGTAAATATACGCACACCCGTAATATACGCACGAGTGCACAAGTTTAAATCTCTCTTGAAGAGCGCGTTCCAAATCAGACTGATGGAGATTCATGGTGGATATTGCAAGGAGAAAAACAGGGCGAATGGCGACACCAAATAATTGGAGAATATGGAAAATTAGAGATGTGTTGGTTGATGCATTGTTGTGGTGGTACGGTACTTTATACTTTGTGTGCAACTTTCGTGCCTTGTGTTTGGAAGTGATAAATATTTTGGCATATTTTCTACAATTTTGGGAGCAAGCTTCGTGCTGTTGTACGTTGTGATAAAACTTTGTTGAAAAATTTTGGGATGTTTATTGGTGCGTTTGGCGTATTGTTTCTTCGCTGCGTGTGCACACGTGGTGCGTGCACGCATACCTACGTACCTACATGTATACTGCTCTATGTACATAATGAGGCACAGAAACGGGTATACTGTACATACCGTCGGATGATGGGTCATTCACATTGGAATTTAGGAAATTCGCTCGGCGCATCTATGGCAGTCCTATGACATGTCGAGCCAGGAACACGCCGAGCGTACGTCCAGCAAATGTCTCCGAATGTGAATGGACCATAATATGTGAAGGTTGATAAAACTGTTATAGTGGCAGAAGCAGTGACGTGTACCTAATCATGGAATGCTTTCTGTGCACCGAGCGACCACTGCTGTGCCAAGCGGAGCCGAACTCCGATTCGGGCACGGACAGTCGGATCTTGGAGCACGTTCGGTCCACCCACATGAACTACCGGCCCTACTGCTGCATGCTGTGCGTGCAAAGCTTCGGAACTCTGTGGAAATTCGATCGGCATGTGGTGGTGGAACATCCCGATGCGGAATATCTCAAGGTACGAGAATCAATCATCAAATAAGTCGAGAGGAAGAATGGAAGAATCTGCTAAGGGAAGAATGAAGGGCGTAGAAGAAGACCATCCCTGGCAGAGATTCGCCATTCTTCCCGAAAAGCAGAATTATATATTCTTGATATTACCAACACCAAGTGCCCAAATGGTATGGGTGTGTGTTTTTTTAGCCGTCAACCTCCATCGACCCTGTGAAGACTGCAAGTTCAGCACTGATCAGTCACGCACTAATGCTGAAGCGATGGGCTCAGCAGAATTCACTGGAAGATACGATGGCGATGTCGGTACTGCACATGGCTCGCAGCTACACTCACGGTGGTTCGATTCCCGCCCCGCCCCTCTCCGCGCCTTCTACCACTGCGCCACCGTCTCAGGATGCAGTCGTGATTTCAGTGGAACCGGTTGTGCCCCCGTCACCCTCTTTGGAAGGGGAGAAGATGGAAGGAGGGGAAGGCGGGGTAATTCCGTCCACCGGAGAAGGCGGGGTAACTCCGAATGCGGCGGTGCCTTCTTCTTGGATGAATCACGTGCGTTCTTGGATGAAGCACGTGCGTGTAATTAAAGGGGGGATGCGGCAAAGATTTCCATTGTGTTATGAAGAGTAGGAAATATTTTGGAAGTTTCTTTCGGCGAATCATTTTGCTTCTTCGAAGTTTTAGTTTTTTGGTTTTTGGTTGCGAGGAGGCAAAATCGCAACGAGATACAGAGAGTGGGATCGATTCAGCATGAAACTGCGCAGGTTCGTCGAAAAAATTTGAAAAATCCATCCTCACCTTCACTGTCAAAAAAATCTTTGCCGCATCCCCCCTTTATGAAGGCGGATGGCAAGGAGTTTCACTGTCGCATTTGCGAAGCCAACTATCGCCTGCGGCGCAGTGTGGAAGTTCACGTGCGAAATGCGCACATCAACCAGCGACCCTACGAGTGCAAGATCTGTCATCGGCGGTTTCTAAGTGGCGCGCAACGCAACAGACACGTGGCGGAAGTGCACGAAGGAAAGGGGAGGAAAAAGATCGAGAAGAAACGTAAACCTACGACTGCTGCTACCACTACTACAGTTCGTTTAGCTGGAATGCAGGGTTGTCGGATTATTTGTTGTTGTGTGAATGGTATCATGGGGTAGTCCCACCAGTCTTGTTGCCTTAGTAAAGCTGGCCACCGGGTTTGTAACCCTGGCCAGTTTTATTGGCGGGGAAAAATCCGTCACCTATGGTCGGGTTTACCCCACAGTACCCTACTTGTTTATTACACCGCCTTCAGATCAGCGACGTTGGTGTTACTTTCGTCCAGCGTTCTGTAAGCCCAAAAGCGTTCATGGCTGAGCATGCGGTTATGCTGGAACGTACGTACTGTACGTACGTCATATTTACGTAGCTTATCTGAACGCGGCGGTTCTTGCACATTTTGCGTGGATTAGTTCTGAACGAAACCGCGGACATATCCATGGACAACTGCGGGATTCCGGCTAAACGGACTGGCTATGGAGAAACGATTTCAATGCAAGATGTGTCGCCAGGAATTTTCCAAACAACAGCAGCTGGCTTCTCACATGAAAAAGCACTACGAAACGCAGCCCTTCAAGTGTCCTGTATGCTCCAGGTGCTATTCCAATAGAAGAAACTGCAGACAGCATATAGCGAAAGTACACAAGACGAAAACTCGTCAACCTGTGAAAATGGGTGCCGGTGGCGATGGGGCAAAGAAGAAAGCGATGGCAAAGGAGAAAGAATCGACTGAAAAGAAGAAGAAAATGATCAAGATGGAAGTGGTGGAAGAATGTGCTACTGACGGTACTAGCACTGCGGGTGTCAGCAGGGTAAACTGGGGCAACTTCGACCAAGGAACCTGTGTAAAAATTTCCAATCATATAGGCACGTCTGAGGTAATAGTGACGGGTAAAAGCAAGCGTAGGTAGATGTACGTAAATCATTCACTTGGGAAAGAAATGCACTGGGCGTACGTACGCTCGGTGTGTCCACGGCACGTACAAAGGCGTGGACAGCCGTAGATGCGCTGGGCGTACGCATCCTCCATGGCATCCATTTATATTCCATGTGAATGGACGAGCAGAATTGCCCCAGCTTACCCTATCGCTGCTGGTACTGCGGTCAAGCTCCAGTTTCATTGCTCCGATTGTGGCAAGCGGTTTCAACGACGCGAAACGTTCGCCAATCACGCTCGCACTCACACTGGAGAACGACCGTTTCAAGGCTCATTCACATCGAAGACGTTCGCTGGTGTGCGTACGCCCGACGTCCCCTGTGTGACGTGCCGCGTTCCGTATGGCGATAGCCGGGCCCCGAAAAGGGGGGAGAGAAATAGGACCGAACGGGAATCGAACCCGTTACCCTCGGACACAGCTGCGGACTTAGGCACCCCACCAGGGACCGGTCCGGGGACTTTTGGCTAAACTCCCCTTACATACCTAGAACTGGTTTACGTACACTACTACTGGCCTCGGACGCTATTGCCATACGTACGCAGTACGTAACACCTGGGTGGTAGGTAGCAGGGTGCCGGTACGTGGTACCTTGAGGCGCATTTGCGTTGAGGCCCCTGTTTTCCTTTTTGCGCCCCCAAAATTCATGATAAACTTGATGTATAATGGGTCAGACCAGATACAGGAAGATGTTAAAACTTTTACCCCACAACGTTTCGGCTCATATAAACTTGAGCCTTCATCAGGTGGCTAAAAACAAAAAACAGGCAAATAAATATTGAGCTTTGCAATGAAAGACACAAAAGCAAAAAACTTTCTGAAAGCACAGCATCAAATTCTAAAATTCTTTCTTTCGTACGGATTTCGATACTATTCAGCTGCGGAGGCTGCAAAATTTTCTGTATGTGGATACAATGAGTAACATAGTGTGTGGCAACCAGGTAGGTCTATTGCGCTCAGGGTTTTGTTTGTTACGTATACCCCTTGGTCCCATTGTTGGGCAAACGCAAACGCACGAACAGCCTTTGATGCGCTGTACATGGCGTGGCGTACGCCGAGCGTTTTTGCTTCCGATGTGAACGAGCCTTCTTCAGTGTCCGCTGTGCTTGCGCTGTTTTGCTTGGCAATCAGACTGCGGAACCCACATCAAGAAAGTGCATGGTCATCAGCCAAAGAATGGCAAGTTTGAGTGGAAGAAAATGGAGAACGGGAAAGTTTCACCCTCAGAGCTGTGTGAAGTTGTGAAGAACGAAGAGAGCATGAATAATGAGGAGGAGAAAGAGATGGAAAAGGAAAAAGAGAAGAAAAATGGTGGACGGTTGTATCGTGGAAACAAGGCCATGATGGTGGTACTGGAGAGAAAAGTCTGGACAGCGATGGATCTCTTGCCGGATTGCGACTGGTGAAGAAAAGTCTCAAAATGATCCCAACGTTTCTTCTTGAAGTGAACAGTAGCAGTGAAATAAATCGGTGTGCGTTTGTCTTGGTGTAATTTGCGGTGTGGTGGTGATAAAATTATTCCAATACCAAGGTGTTTGGGGATTTTGGGTGGTGGCGTTGGCGTTTTGGTTGGTCGCCAGAAAATATCAATGTGTTCTGTAAAACAGCAGGTTTAGATCATGCCTGCTGTATCGTAATCTATATGCACTGTGTGTCATAATCCTGTCTTTCAGTTTCTCCGAGCAGGAGCGCGTAAAATCATCGAGAAGGCAAGGAAATCGAACAGCTACATCAGTTGATATCGGTACAAAGGTGGAACGAGAAGATATCGAGAAAACCACTGGAGAGAATCAAATGGCTGAGAAGTTGAAGGAGACCGCTGGAGAGCATCAGGAAATGGCAGTGCAGATGGAAAAAGCCACTGGAGATCAGGGAATGGCAGAGAAGATGGAGAAGACCACTGGAGAGCATCAGGGAATGACAGAGAAGATTGCGAAAACCACTGGAGATGATCAAAAGATGGAGAAGACCACTGGAGAGCATCAGCAGATGGAGAAGACCACTGGAGAGGCTCAACGGATGGAGAAGACCACTGGAGAGCATCAGCAGATGGAGAAGACCACTGGAGAGCTCTACTACCCGGAAGGGATGGAGAATCATCGTAGCACTATCGAAAAGGAGAACAAGAAGATGTATGGATGCGAGCAGTGCGGCAAAAGCTTCACGCTGAAGCGCAGCTACCTCAGGCATATGGTGGTCAGTGGAGGCGGCATGAAGTGTGAGAGACTGGAGAAAACGCTGGGAATTGGAAAGAAGAAAGGGGAGAAGGTGGACAAAGGTCAGCAGGAACCGGAAGGAGGCAAAAAGAAGCGCGCATCTCGCAAGAGGAAAGGGGACGAGAAGACGCGGGGAATTGAAAAGAAGGTTGAGAAGAAGCCAAAGAAAGCTGGGAAGAAGCCACAGAAAAGGAAGCAGGCTAAGTGCGAGATATGCGGAAAGCTGGTGAATTATCTGAAGCTGCACCTGCGCATACATACGCTGGAGAAACCGTACGAGTGCCCGCTGTGCTTTCGCTGCTTCAGCCAGCGCGTCAACTGCAGGAAACACGGGGCGCTGGTTCACAAATCGATCGATCTTCAGCCGCTGGTCGTGCTACAGAGTCTGTTTGCTGGAATGGAACGTTGTCGGGTTGTCACAGTACAGTACCAAGAATATATAAACCCTTGTAGAGGGAAGAATGGCTGAGGTAGTGAAAACGAAAAGAAGCGATAACTGGTCAGAAATCGCTCAAATTATTGGTTTCATAACACCCGGTTTTTGTTGGTTTTGCAAGAACCCAATTTAATTTTGATAGGGTGGTATTCAATCTACTAAATACGTCCGCCATTCTCCTCTACATGGTTATATATTCTTGATACTGCGCTGCGGCTGCACACGTACTGTACATGGTGGGTATAGAAAGAATATACCCTACACGAACTGTCAGTGTCAGTCGTCAACCCCACCGTGAGTTTACTCTCTGACGTGTCTAGCCTACCATTAGATCTACATACGTGACGTATTCCAGCAAACAGACTTTTGTATCCGTAGCTGGAGGAATCCCGAGGAAAAGGGAGCTGATTCAAGCGTGGATGAGGAAAATGGCGAAGCAAGCCGCTGTGCAGTGCAATAAGGTGTACGAGTGCGATAGACGCGGATGCGAGAAGAGTTTCGCCAGCAAGAAGAGTTTTAAGGTGCACAAGCTCGTTCATAGCGGACAGAAACCATTCCAGTGCCAGGCGTGTCCTCGCTCCTTTAGGCAGATGGTGAATTGCAAGGCTCATATGGCTTTGATCCATAAGACGGTGTAGGTAGGGTCAGTAAAGCTGGTAAAACTTGTAGCCATGAGATGTGGTATTCCTGGTGGTACATTTGTTATCTATTTCTGGTGTTAGGTGTGCAAAAATAATTACGCAACGACAACAGAGTGCGTTTGAGTGATGATGTGAGAAAGTTTGATGAAAGTTGTGTGTAATAATGCAAGCAAATGGCAACAAAACAAGTCAGTTGGTTCAACCATGTGTTCATTCACTGTTTCTTGTTCGGTGTTTCTCTGTTTGGCTCATTTTTGTTTCATTGTTGTTGGTTGATGATGTTTCATTGCGAATTGTTTATGTGTTTTTCTCTGCAGTTGTTGTTGGTTTCAATTGTGTCGCCGGTGACTGACAAGTAAACCGCATGTTGAAACTGTTGGAGAGAGTTGGTTTCTTTTGTGCTATCGCGACCAATTTATTTGGGCCGCAACTTGATCGGCTTCTCACGCTGAGCGGCGATTTCTCTCAACCTCTGGTATGCTGGTCCTTTATTGTAGTCAATCCGATTCCAGCTCAAACGGCACGTCTCCATCGCTTCGCATTCGATCAGCAGCCGCTTCACTTCACCCAATGAAGCATCCGACAAACCACAACCCTGCAGACACAGCCCCTTCAACTTGGGGAACTTGGCGATTTCTCGGCAGAGAGCCGCGAATCCCGACTGATTCTTCGCCAGGAATCTGTTGAATCTAAAACCAATCTCGTCAAGATTGGGGCATATGGGCTGGAGCGACTGGAGAATTTCCACGGCGACAGTCGCAGTCAATTGACAGTTGGGCAGGAAAAGCTTCTCCAATCCTTTCAACTGCTCCTTGCGCGAGGTGAAGTGGGCGGAAAGAGATCCACTACCAATGTACGATGAATCAATCATGAGAAGTCGCAAGCCATCCGAAGCGAATTGGAACGACTCCGCATTCAGCTCTGTATTGTTGCTATATAGCAAAAACTCTATCAATTTTGGAAGCGCCTTTAGTACAGAAGACAACAGGGTCCATGCTGGTCCATTAGGCGTCGACTGTGCTGAAATGGTGAAAATCAGCCCCTTCACGCTTTCCATCTGCGGCAGTGAAAGCGCTGAGTCAGACGCAGTGTTACCATCATCGGAATCACTGAGCTCAATCTGGAGCAAACCAATATCGAGGGCGGTGACAGATGGCAGAAATAGCGCCACCTGAGCCGGACTTCCGATCAGCCACCAACGGCGAATGCCACGTTCCTTCGCCACTTCCGCAATGTTGAATGAGGGGGGAAATGCGGAGGCGGCTTCCAGATGTACGACGATCCACTCATATGTTTCCTTCCATACAGAACAACCGTCGTTGATATCAGTTATGGTTGATGGCATCAGAAGCAACAGTTCCGAAAATGTCACGTGAAGAAAATAGTCACTTCCGCTCTTTTCGTATTCACGGCGAAGCAGGGGGACGCAGGCCGCAAACTGGGATTCAGTGGTGCACTCGAGCTTCAAGCACCCGGGCAGATTGAATCTATTGTTGAAGGTTGATATCCACAAGAAATGAATACCAGCGATTTGGTCGAGAAAGGGGAGCAGATGCTGCGGATATTCAGTAGCGATGAGGCCGAAGAGAAGAATGAATGTCTGCTGAAGACTGGGAAGCAACCATGCATCTTCATCACCTTTGAATATGGCCAGGAACCGGCGAATCTGCCGAGTAGCCGAAGCGAAAGGCTCAGGTGCTATCTGTGCAGTGACGTCACGACTTCCGACCTCAACAGCGCTCCTGAATGCGGATGCTTCATCGGTTGGTACTGCTCGCGAACGCGTAGCGCTTTGTTGCCACCAGCGGTGAACACGCTTCGTCAGGAAATTACGCACAGCTCGAATTGGATTGAAAGACCAGTGGCGCTCACTTTGTTGAGCAGAGCTAAGGGATGATTCACAAATGGCGTCAGGTGGTTTTCAGCCGAAATGGATGGGTATCCCGCCCCCCGTCAGCGTCAGAGGTGGCCATACTGGCCTGACCCCCCCCCCCCCCCCCCCCCCCCCAGACAGACCAGTAGTAAGTATGTGCGAATATACAGCTGTGTGTGTATGTACCAATACCGTATTTACCTGTGCATAGCCCCCCCCCCCCCCCCTATGCATAGCCCCCCCCCCCCCCCTATGCATAGCCCAATATTGGCAAAACATAAAAAATGCCCTATGCATAGCCCCCCCTTGCATAGCCCCATATGTACTGTAGCAGGGTACCTGAACCTACCTATATAAGCTGGTCATAAGCTACCCATAGCCACTCCCACACCAAGCTAAGATGCCTATAAGCCTGCTTGGGGGTGTATCGTACTAGAATAACCCTGTTTTGACCTCAAATATGCCCTAAAACACGTGCTTTTGACCTATGGGCTATGCATAGGTAAATACGGTATGTGCATGTTGATATACAGTATGTTATGTATGTATGATGTAGGTATGTATGTACCATATGTACATGTATTAAAGTACATACTGTAATGTGTGTATGTATCCGTGCCCATCATTATCATCATGCGGCGCAACACTTCCCCCCCCCCCCCCCCGTCAGACTGACGTCAGAGGCTGGGCCATGGCGAGGGGGAAGGGTCCCCCTCCCCCTACCACCTGACGTAATTTGTGATCATCCCTAGCAGCGGCTCAAGTTCATGTCCAAGTGCGATGGCGGCGAAAAATTCTTGCATGGTTTTGTGGGAGAATGAGTAGTTTTTCACAGTTTCAGTTGAACTCATGGTTTTTGTTGCTTTCTCTTCAGAGATGAGAAAGCCCACTGCTTCCATCAATCCATGATCCACCTGGAATTGGTCAACGGTTTCTTGACTAAACACCACTGGACCCTCTTCGCTTTGTGTCAGACCCTTCCATGCCATAGAACCAAGATGAACGATTTCTGGATCATTGATCCAACTGTTGACTTCTAACCGTTTCTTGATCCCTGGTCGCGCTTCGATCAGTGTGATTAGCTTGTTGCCCAT
>JASAMW010000488.1:0-14428 GCA_030247985.1 Epsilonema sp. ZAB3_2
CCGCGGTTTTGAGGGGACACCGTACAATCTGATCGGTTGCAATTTCGATTGCCTAAAGGCTAACAATTTGCTGACCTTAACTAGATATACGAGTACATATAATAGGCCTACATAGCGTATCGTTTTATTCACATAATTGGTAATGGGGTTATACATTGGGGATATCGACATGCTTGAGGATATACACCCAAAAATACGGTGTGTGGCTCTCTCGATGATACGACTAAGTATTTTTGTCTATTCTAGCGGCAGTTCAATGCCATTTTCCATTGGCCCATGGTGATGTCAGACATTTCTGCATCTCAAGATCAGCAAACACCGTCAACGTCAAAACAAACGTAATAACTAGTAGTCGTCCAACATAGAGGATTGTCAATTAGAACTTGTGATTGTACACGGTACAAAGGTAGGAAAGAAATGCACGCTTGCTGCGCCTAGGATTTTGTCGTCATTGTTCGGGTTGATGTGTTCTGGTTCAGCTGTTCTGATCTGAGTGCATTTTTGGTGTACGTATTTGTATGATTGGAAGAACGACTTGACAATAGTGCTCCCTCATGTCCAACACAACAGATAGATGGTATTTTATTCAGATCAGATCTATTCAGCGCAGTAGGCTAGGCTACATTGCAGAAGTTGCGGAATGTTACGATAAGCAAGCATTTGCCAACAAAAGAAAAGTATACGGACACAGAAATCGACGAAGTTTCGGGCTGCTGCTTACAAACAATTGAACAATCAAAAAGCCGCCAACACAGTATTCCGCTGTACAAAGCACCGATAGAACAATAATTAGGAATAGTGATGCAGTAGGAAAAGCAGCACTGCTTACACGAAATTTGATATAGGCCTACGAACAATTTTGCGAAGCAATGGAGAAAAGTTGCACAAGGACAGAATGCAAGCAAAATATGGAATATTTCATTGTCAATACAAGAAGATCAGCAGCCAAGCGACACATACCGGCTAGTCTCAATGCAACCAAGCTTTACCAACAATCAAGAGATAATAGAGAATAGAATCTCAACGCAGTAAGTCGGTTGACATTGTCAAGTGTCAACTGATTGTATTTAGGCCAACATAAGATGAAATAGCAATTGTAAACAAATAAGTCCTCAATCTGAATTTACAGAATACGTACGTACAGTAGGTACGCATAGCATATCTGAGCAGAACACAGCCATGATAGCGGCAACCACAAATTATTGTCAGCACAGAGTGACGCACTGTACAGTACAGTACATACGTAATATAGTAATAGCTTCATCTCGCAATGATGAGTTTGAGTGTATTCCGTGGAGAACCAATGACTCTGTCATGTCCATGTACAAACAGTACGTACATATGTAATGCGAATACTTCATTACAAACAGTAGTACTATAGTATGGCTCCAGACTCATCAGCCACAAACGGGCGTGAGTAGATATTGTATGTCCGCAGATGTGCAGAAACCGGTGCAATACGCCTTTCTTCAGCAGGAATAGCTTCCACGTACATAGGTTCAGTTGAAATAAGTGCAGGCTGATCATGAAACGTATACGAGCAGCGTCCTCTCTCCTTCTCTTACGAATCTTCCACATCCACACTATCGGTTGCTTTGAGGCGCAGACGGGCGAAATCCTCGAATATGATATCATCATCCACAGGACCACCATCCACACTGCAACGAATACAACAGTACGCGTACGTAGGAAAAGTACGTACTATAGTCTGTCCAGTAGGAGTTGGCAGTTCCACTTTTGAGTTTGCGTTTCTCGTTTTGCGATCGCCATACCTTTTCACGAACTCCTATATAGTTTAGTATATACATTTCAGGAGTACATGGCATATCGGTGCTCCGGTCGTCGGTGTGCTGTGCGCAGCTGAGCAGACAGTAACGGGACGGCGTGCAAGTCCAACTGCCAACTCCTACTGGCCAGACTATAGGTTAGGTAGGTACTACTTAGTACATCATGTGGATGTAGATACGGCAACAACGAATCCGCGCAGAACGCAGAGCCGCAGAACGCAGAATAAATTGCGCAGAACGCAGAGACGCAGAATACAGGGTGTAAATGGCGCAGAATCTTTTTGTATGGCAATCCCTTAGCGTGCTGCGAAGTTTAGAAGGACGATTCAGCCATGTACTCCTAGAAATCAGGGCGCCACGCGCGCCTGCGCAAGGCAAAATTCACTCAAAATCTGAGTGGTAAACTAAGTTTGCCAAACTCAATTTGTAGAAATCTTCTTGGTAAATTAAAAGTGCCACTCCCAATAATGTCTGTCTCATTCGAAATGGATGCTGAACACCAACGTTTGCACTGCGTTTCCACTGGCACAACGCACAAACACGGCTTGAATGCTGATGCAGATGTCAATACGAATGCCAACTGTGATGGCTTAACATTAGACCCATAAGCAAAGAAATCAGTTGGAGTTGCATTTCGCTGCGGTTTGTATTTCATTGCATTTTAGGCTAAGGCTTAGGCTTAGGTATTGGATGCAGAGGGGTAGGCCTCAGCCTAAGCCTCAAAGTCCATCTGTCGGCCTGCGCAAAATAGATATAACCATTCACTGCCCAGCGCCAGTCACTTCAAACACCTCAATGGATCTTCTTCACTGGTGGGTTGAACATTAATGCAACCTCCCAGATAACCCCCTGACCTCCCAATGATAACCTCCCAACCTCCCAATGATAACCTCCCACCAAATTTACCTCAATATGGCTTCTTGCCAGGGTGCTGTGTTGACCTTTGACTGCACTAATGCAAGCTTTTGGGAGTGGCACTATTAGTTTACCAAAAAGTTTTTGAAATTTTAAGATTGGCAAACTAACTTTCCCACCCAGGTTTTGGTGGGCGCGTACAGCTCTCTAGGAGTACATGTCTGGATGCGTCTAGTGCAATCACTATTCTGCGCCATTTACACCCTGTATTCTGCGTCTCTGCGTTCTGCGCAATTTATTCTGCGTTCTGCGGCTCTGCGTTCTGCGCGGATTCGTTGTTGCCTGTAGATACAATATAGGGTACTGTGGGGGAAACCCGGACACTTAAAGGGGAACTTTGCGCGGAAAATTCGGGGTAAGGCCACACACATCATTAGATAGAGCATAAAAAATGCTGCAAAACGCACCAAGTCCCATCCCTCTACGTTGCGTCATTCTTGAGTTACAGGCACATACTGATCAGTGAGCCAGAAACTCAGCTTGAGAGCACGTAGCTCGCTAACCACCAGGGTTTCTCGAGGTGCTTTATTTCCTTTAAAGTGCTTTGATTTGAGCACCCGACTGTAAAGTGCTTTAAAAGTGCTTTATTTTTGCTGAGGGTGCTTTGAAAAAATATTTTTACGCAGGCAACAACGCAAAGCTCTTCGGTGATGCGTTTTCTGGCGTTTCTGAGATCATTTTTCAACAAAATTTTTCGCCTTCGGCGAATTTTCACCCAATTCTCATGTGATTTGATCGTAGCCCAACGCATGCTGGCAGGCATGGCATGGTAAAATTAAGAGACGTTTTCTGTAAGGATTGAGAGTAGCCTGTAAGTATAGGCGGAAGGGGGGTACTTTTTGTGAATCGAGATAATATGCCTATCGGATTCCCCATCAAAAAGTGCATATATTGATGAAGTTTTAGGAAAAAATTTGTTCAGGCATCATCGAGATATTCATGGGTAAAGGTGGGCAGGTCGAATTTTTGCCGTTTTTCAACGTTTTTAGCCATATTTCAGCAACCGCAGGGCTTAGAGGGCTACAATTTGGTAAACGCATACATCCCATAGGGACCCAAGTCTGGACCAATTTTGAGCCCAATCGGCCACCTGTGTGGCGAGATATAGCGTCACAAAGTGCATTTCTGTATATTTTGCACCTGTTGCAAATTTAGTTTTTTGAATACCACGGCGCGAATACATGCCCTGCACGGGGTAAAATTTTGACAGAAAGTAGAGAAGGGTTAGGCCTAAAAACATTAGTACTACCGCAAAAAATCTCTATAATTGGAATTGGGACTACAGTCCTCTCGAATAGTGAAAAATGCAGCAAAAATTTTCCCGCCTTTTTTATTTTTCAAGATAAATGAGCAATACCACTGAAACATTTTCCTCGTAAGTAGCCTATCTTATGTAGAATTTTATGTAGATTTCAAAAATAAAATTGTTTTTCGCAAAAAATTTAACCCTTACCCAAAATTCACAAAAATATATTACTTTTGAAAAATTATATGCTCTGTGTTAATTTTTTTGGTAGAAATATTTTTATTTTTCAAATCTACATAAAATTCTACATAAGATAGGCTACTTTCGAGGAAAATGTTTCAGTGGCATTGCTCATTTATCTTGAAAATAAAAAAGGCGGGAAAATTTTTGCTGCATTTTTCACTATTCGAGAGGACTGTAGTCCCAATTCCAATTATAGAGATTTTTTGCGGTAGTACTAATGTTTTTAGGCCTAACCCTTCTCTACTTTCTGTCAAAATTTTACCCCGTGCAGGGCATGTATTCACGCCGTGGTATTCAAAAAACTAAATTTGCAACAGGTGCAAAATATACAGAAATGCACTTTGTGACGCTATATCTCGCCACACAGGTGGCCGATTGGGCTCAAAATTGGTCCAGACTTGGGTCCCTATGGGATGTATGCGTTTACCAAATTGTAGCCCTCTAAGCCCTGCGGTTGCTGAAATATGGCTAAAAACGTTGAAAAACGGCAAAAATGGGACCTGCCCACCTTTACCCATGAATATCTCGATGATGCCTGAACAAATTTTTTCCTAAAACTTCGTCAACATATGCAGTTTTTGATGGGGAATCCGATAGGCATATTATCTCGATTTACAAAAAGTACCCCCCTTCCACGTACTATGCAACCGCTACAGAAAAGCTTTCTTAATTACCTGGCGCTGGCAAGGTAAAGATTGCCTGTGCATGCACCTAAATTTTGTGGATTTTCTATGTAGGCCTATGTATGCATGTACATACGTACTTGTGTGTGCCATGTAGGCCTACACATACGTAGATTGGATTCGTATATATGTATGTACTACCCTGTACGTACACAAGACCAGCGCGAATTGTCCTGCTGGACAAAATAGTACAGTACTGTAGTACATGGGCCATCCATAAAGGCTGGAAAGTAGGAAGGAAGCATGAAAGCCTTTAGGCATGCTCCATGGTACTACAGCAAGGTATTAGCTGATAAATTTCGTCAATTTTCATCAATTTTGGGTGCTTTAAAATTTTTCTGGGTGCTTTGAAAAATTTTGGTCCTGTCTCGAGATACCCTGAACCACTGCACCAATCTGAAAATTTTTCTACCACCGTGTGCTCCGTTTGGTGTTCTACCTTTTTGTTGTATAAAGTTTCGCTGTATCTTCACTGCCTGTGGAATGGGAAGCCAAAAAACGTGTGTCGTTGCGCAGTTTAGCACAGAAAAATTATTCAGATTGGTGCAGTGGTTAGCGAGCTACGTGCTCTCAAGCTGAGTTTCTGGCTCACTGATCAGTATTGTGCCTGTAAACTCAAGAATGACGCAACGTAGAGGGATGGGACTTGGTGCGTTTTGCAGCATTTTTTATGCTCTATCTACTGATGTGTGTGTAGCCTTACCCCGAATTTTCCGCGCAAAGTTCCCCATTAAGGTCTCACACTATAGATCTCTGAGCCGTGGACTCCTGTACTACTACTGAAGTATCTGGTGATATCTAATTCCAGCTGTTTTCACTTCCTGACACCATACGATCATCCGTCTGCTTGTTTTCCGTTCGCTGTTTCCGCTCCAGTCGCGCTCTCTGCGCTCGTCTTCGTACTATGCAGGGACAACTGTCTATGCATGGACTTCTTGATAAATTCGGTCCAGGCTCTCCTGAGCCAACGAAAGCGAGTTGAGAGGAGATCAAGATATCGATCGAAAGCTTGTTACACGATCTCTTTGACGCGCCATAGAGCGCCTCTTGAAACGGCCTCTCCGTGGCGCTATTCTTGATTGAAACGATAACTTTTTCAAACACGTTTTTCTTGGATAACTTTCGATTCCCTGATTTCTTGGATAACTTTCGATTCCCTGGCACATTCGGCAAATTTTCCTTCTCGACTGTGTCACTCTAGTCGGCCCTGGTTGATTGAGAGGTGCCAAATAGGCGCCCTCTCCTAGGAAAACCGGCTAGCTGTCATGTTCAAAAGGGGAAATTGTGTGACTGAGGTCATCCGAGTGTGTAGTCAAATGGTTAAGGCGCTCGGCTGGAACTCGAGAGGTCCAGGGTTCGATTCCCTGGCACATTCGGCAAATTTTCCTTCTCGACTGTGTCACTCTAGTCGGCCCTGGTTGATTGAGAGGTGCCAAATAGGCGCCCTCTCCTAGGAAAACCGGCTAGCTGTCATGTTCAAAAGGGGAAATTGTGTGACTGAGGTCATCCGAGTGTGTAGTCAAATGGTTAAGGTGCTCGGCTGGAACTCGAGAGGTCCAGGGTTCGATTCCCTGGCACATTCGGCAAATTTTCCTTCTCGACTGTGTCACTCTAGTCGGCCCTGGTTGATTGAGAGGTGCCAAATAGGCGCCCTCTCCTAGGAAAACCGGCTAGCTGTCATGTTCAAAAGGGGAAATTGTGTGACTGAGGTCATCCGAGTGTGTAGTCAAATGGTTAAGGCGCTCGGCTGGAACTCGAGAGGTCCAGGGTTCGATTCCCTGGCACATTCGGCAAATTTTCCTTCTCGACTGTGTCACTCTAGTCGGCCCTGGTTGATTGAGAGGTGCCAAATAGGCGCCCTCTCCTAGGAAAACCGGCTAGCTGTCATGTTCAAAAGGGGAAATTGTGTGACTGAGGTCATCCGAGTGTGTAGTCAAATGGTTAAGGCGCTCGGCTGGAACTCGAGAGGTCCAGGGTTCGATTCCCTGGCACATTCGGCAAATTTTCCTTCTCGACTGTGTCACTCTAGTCGGCCCTGGTTGATTGAGAGGTGCCAAATAGGCGCCCTCTCCTAGGAAAACCGGCTAGCTGTCATGTTCAAAAGGGGAAATTGTGTGACTGAGGTCATCCGAGTGTGTAGTCAAATGGTTAAGGCGCTCGGCTGGAACTCGAGAGGTCCAGGGTTCGATTCCCTGGCACATTCGGCAAATTTTCCTTCTCGACTGTGTCACTCTAGTCGGCCCTGGTTGATTGAGAGGTGCCAAATAGGCGCCCTCTCCTAGGAAAACCGGCTAGCTGTCATGTTCAAAAGGGGAAATTGTGTGACTGAGGTCATCCGAGTGTGTAGTCAAATGGTTAAGGCGCTCGGCTGGAACTCGAGAGGTCCAGGGTTCGATTCCCTGGCACATTCGGCAAATTTTCCTTCTCGACTGTGTCACTCTAGTCGGCCCTGGTTGATTGAGAGGTGCCAAATAGGCGCCCTCTCCTAGGAAAACCGGCTAGCTGTCATGTTCAAAAGGGGAAATTGTGTGACTGAGGTCATCCGAGTGTGTAGTCAAATGGTTAAGGCGCTCGGCTGGAACTCGAGAGGTCCAGGGTTCGATTCCCTGGCACATTCGGCAAATTTTCCTTCTCGACTGTGTCACTCTAGTCGGCCCTGGTTGATTGAGAGGTGCCAAATAGGCGCCCTCTCCTAGGAAAACCGGCTAGCTGTCATGTTCAAAAGGGGAAATTGTGTGACTGAGGTCATCCGAGTGTGTAGTCAAATGGTTAAGGCGCTCGGCTGGAACTCGAGAGGTCCAGGGTTCGATTCCCTGGCACATTCGGCAAATTTTCCTTCTCGACTGTGTCACTCTAGTCGGCCCTGGTTGATTGAGAGGTGCCAAATAGGCGCCCTCTCCTAGGAAAACCGGCTAGCTGTCATGTTCAAAAGGGGAAATTGTGTGACTGAGGTCATCCGAGTGTGTAGTCAAATGGTTAAGGCGCTCGGCTGGAACTCGAGAGGTCCAGGGTTCGATTCCCTGGCACATTCGGCAAATTTTCCTTCTCGACTTTGCGTAGAGGCAACGTAGTGAGGCGCCGCAGGTACCGATCGATTCCTCTCGTCAAGACGCGTTGAATGGTGTGCCGCATGTTGAAAAATACCCAGTGGTTCCTTCGGAACACCTAAATCGCATGGTTTTTATGGTGTTCTTCGGCGTGTCGTACTGCGCCGAATACAAGAGCTTTGGCGCTGCCGTTTGGTGTACGTGTAGAGGAAGAATGATACTTTATTCACATTATGACGGATCACTTTTATCTTGCGTACAACGGCTACGACGAAGCCTCAAAGTTGGTTCCGAAACTATAGCGTGAGACCTTAACTGTTATAAACTTGCCGCTTCAGCAAATGACGAACATAGTAGCTCATTTGAAAGAGGAGAGCCCAAGGAATCAATTGGTAAAATACTTGTTTCAATCGGTCGTATGATTGCTGAGTTATACTAGGTGTCCGGGTTTACAGACTCCACAGTACCCTATTGTCCAATGCGCATTGCACAGTGCGCATGCAAGGACTAAAATAGGAAGTAGAGTTACAAGCGAGAAATACAATTTAGATAACTCCTCGGGAAGACGAACGAAAAAATGCAACGCGTCGCTGGGGAGCAGTTAGTTTTCTATTTTCTCGTACTGTGCATACTTACTTGGTGTCCAACTGTATCAGATCCACGTCGAGTGCGGCGGAGTCGGTGGTTTTGGGACGGGGCGCGTGATGCGAAGGCGACTCCGGCGGCTTGGGATGGGTGAGGGTGAAGGGCAACTCCGCCACCAACTCGCCCCCCAGCGCCCCAGCCACCACCACACGAATCTTCACCTTGTACTGCACGATTATGCCCAGGTTCTCCTTCTGTGCACCGTCCGATATGCTACAACAACCACATACTCTATCTACCTCGCTCCGTACGTAACATACAGTCCCCACGCAAGGCTACCATCGTCCATACAGTGTGCTGTGAGGAAAAGCCAGACAATGGGAAACTACAGATGTCTGCATTCCAGCTACTATAATAGTTGCGGATGACCAAAAACAACTGAGTAGGCCGGTACGTACGTAGGTACGCATCCCAATAAGAGGAGATCACAGTACGTACATATGTACAGGCTCGGCCCATAACGTACAATAGTCGAAAGAGCGAACGGGCAAGTTTGAGAATAGCCCAGCGTCCGCCTCTAATCCTACTCCGACTCTTCCTCCACAGTACACGCATCACAAACAAATCAGATAGGCATGTGCGGCAGCTGACACAAGAGAGCGTGCGTGCGTCATACGTACGTACATGGTGGAGGATGCGAGATTGGTATCTTCGTGCTTTAGCTGTCCATCCAGGGCCAGACCCCGCTTGTCCTTATTGTTTGAGAGCAAAGGACACAAGGAGTACACCTTGGACAGCGTCCCGCCAGCACTCACTGGGAATCCCTCGCTGAAACCAGAGGAGGAGACACGTCACAAATCCTATCACTCTATTACACACACACTGGGGCGCCACAGACGTGAACTCCGAATTCGGAGCGCTGACTATGCCTCAATATGTAAATCTCCGAGTTCGCTCTGAACTCGCTCCGTTTTTTCACACGTGCGTGTGAACAGTCGAGTTTGTAATTCGGAAACGTGTGAACAATCGAGTTTAGCTCCGAATTCGGAGTTAGTAGTCGGAGCTAGTAGAAAGACAAAAAATTGCGCAGCAAATTTACGACGCGGCGCATGAAGCTTCGCAAAGTGATAGAAGCTGCGTGGCGTTGATTTCTCCCCGTGTGAACGACCAAAAAGAAGCGCGCCGTATTTGTACGAAGCAAAAACGTTATGTGTGAGTGAACAACCGAATTACGCTCCGAACACGCTCTAAATTTGGAGGCTCCTCGGAGCAAACTCGGAGACCGTCTGTAGCGCCCTACTGTCAGTATCAGTACCCAAGCACGTAAACAGAGCATAAGATGATGGGCTGTACCTGCTGTCCAGTTTTGCCACTTCGCAAGTGTAGCTGGCCGTAGTAAAGAGGCAAATATCCGCCACCTGGACCACACCAACCTTGATCTTCTTCACCGTTTTATTACTATTGTTCTGGATGTGAACGTTCACCGAAATCGACTCACCGTGGTAGTACATCTGCAACAGCCAACGGACATGACAGAGGACCATGATTTACATACGTACTAATGAGATAAGACCAGGTACGCACAACCGGCTACCTCTTTGTCCAAGGATGCTTCCATGTGCAGAAGGCCGGGACTCATCATGAACTCCTTGCTCACTTCAGCACTCGGCTGCGCCTTCGTCTTGCTCGGCGCGTACGTCAGCTTACGAATCGCCAAACGCACACAGTTCCTGCACAACAAGAAGAAAGTTCGCCGCATTTCGCGCTCTCTCTCTCTCTCTCATGCCTTTTCAGTCCATAGCTTCAACTGCTGGCAAGTCAAAAGCAACTTCTAGCTCGAGCAAACTTACTGCTTCTTCGGTTTCTGATCACCACTGGTCGATTCACCAATGAAAGTCTTCAGCTCATAATCCACGCCGCAAGGCTGCAAAAACACAGCATAATTTCTGATACAACAGCTCCTCTCAGCGCTGTACAGCATCAAAATGCGTCTATTTATATACAGTCCATTCAGAGAGAGGTGTCCTCATGGGTTTTCGCCTGTGCTGCGCAATTTACATGTACTCCGCAGTCCGTGAAGCATTTCTACTTTTCGCAGCACGGACAAAGGCCAAAAGAAAACTCTTCCTCGACGGACTACATATAGCAACAAGTAGCCATACGTACAACAAAACCAGCATTACCTGTGCAATGCGCATGCATACCTTTCCGGTGTCACCGGGCGCTGGTTGTAGTGTGACAGAGGATGCGGAATTGAGAGGTATCTGGAACCAGAAAGGACAGGCGTTTGCGCCCAGCTTCTTACTCAGTCGCTCCTGCAGACGAGTCAAAGGGCGTCGCTCAGAGTCCACGGGCGGATACACCTGTCATGCACCAATCACATCTTCTCGCACAAGCATACACGACTTAGCACAGGTCATACGTACGTACGTCTCTCCGTATTGGGGGACTGTGGAGTAAATTTGGCCGGGTTTATTGGTGGGAGTGACCCTGGTTGCCCGAGAAGAAAAAAGCTTTCTGAACTACGAGGCGGCATGCGCCCATGGGACAATTCGGGATAATTCGGCTGGACTGAGAGTGGTAATCCGGACCGCGTCTATTACCTTTACTCAAATGGGAAATCCAGCTAATTATGTATAACCACATGATAGTAGTAGAGCGCAAAAAATGATTTTGACATTTCCACCCTTCCCAACTGAAAACAGATTATGGCTGAAATTCCCCCCCCCCCTCCCCCAGAACCGAATTACCCCGCCGTTGTATCATACTACGTACCTGCATGTTCTGCGTGATGAGGTCTTTGCGAAAGGTGAGACCGAGCACGTCCAGATCCTCTCTTCCGTAGCGAAAGGCAGCCAGCAGAGTGGCGAACACCTTCTGACCGCTGCCCAGCTGCTCCGGATCCACCAGAATCATACCATCTACACACGTGCAACATACACGGACATAACGTCAGCTGCTTGTCTTCACTGCGCACCCAAAGCGCACGCACACCGTAGTACGCAGTACCTTACCCATGAAACACGCTGCTTTTTAACCCCTCCATAATCTCAGATGACCGCCTGGCCGCATACACCCCTTGCGGCCACCCCGGCTATGGCCATCATGGCCAACTGCTTTCTGGCCACAGCCGCCCCAGGGCTATGGGCGGCCACGGCCGCAAGGTGGCCGCAAGGGGTGTATGCGGCCGAGGCCAGTCGGCCATCTGAGATTATGGAGGGGAGGGGGTTAAGCGCGCTTACCAATGAGCTCCACCGAATCGCCTTTGTCAACAAAGTCACGTTTGCCCAAGTACGTGGTAATCTGCAACGCAAGCATCAGTACAGTACACATCACTACAGCGTCAACCACTAGGTTTATCAGAAATGAAACGACATCCTTTTCCATGCGAAAAGCAGGCGGCATCCATTTGATGATACCCACAACAACGCTTCAGTCTTACCTTTCCATTGGGACTGGTCTTTTTGAAGACCCTGAAACAAGGATCTTCTTCTACCACCTTCCAGATAAACACAAACTTTTCGGGATTTTGCACTATGATTGCACCTGGTTCCATTCTTCTTATCCTCCTCCGCCATCACAGCACGTGAATCATCGACAATGCACTGAACGCAACGGACGGATAGAGCAGGTTCACTGAGCGCCGTCGAGCGCGGCAATCCGCTTCAACGTACACGTAGGAAATATGTACTCCCGTAATACGTATATCTCCACCCTCGTCGGCTATCGTATTGTAGTTGCCGTCTGTCTCCTATGAATGAGCGATGCAGAGTAGAGTAGATTAGCGGCCGCTACTACGTGCAAAAGTGTTGCACTCGCACGTATGCGTCGTGTATTGTTTGTTTTCGCGCACGTGAGCCACTGGTTGCGAACCAGCAGTCGTCGGATCGATGGTGTCCAAAAATCGGTCAGAGTTCCGGTGCGACACGAGTTTTGGCAATCACAAAAGCTGCAACAACAACAAAGCAATAGTTTTGTTTGTACCGTGCATGCAGCATAGTACAATCATGGCTAATGGCTGAATTATCCTTGTCCGTTTCCGATTACATACATACAAGTACAGGCGCAATCAAATAACACGAATAATAAAGAGGCGAAATCGCAAGCATACAAGCGGCAATTCTTCAGCAACATTCATCTCCAGCGGCGGAAGTGTGGAAATCTTTCTTCAATTCAAAGAGTAGGATGTGCAGCATACACACATATGCAGATCTACCAAGCAAGTAGTACGCACAATAGTACATTAAGACATGCGGGTAGCACGGACAACTCGAGTGAGCGCAGAGCGGTTTGGTCGATATCCGGAACAAACTCAAACTGCTACCAGCAAGCAACAGCAGCATGGGCCAAAGTCGATCTATACATAGCAGCGACACACTGCGAGCCCGGATTGAGAAAAATGTCGCCCTGTATCAACGACAAACTGCTGACTTATTTCAAGAGTAGCTATAGCTATGGCAGCTCCGAAAAGCTACATCTATCTGGGCATCAAACACATAGAGACTGATGATAGGGCCCACAGCTCGAATATTATGAAATGAATATTGGCAAAGCCTGCGCATGCCACTCAAAGCTACTATACGAACTACTGCGGATACCGCCAAGCGCCGACTCTACTATATTCATTCATCTCCACAACCCTTTCCTGACTGACTTTCGCTTAAAGGCAAGGGGTCCCCTACACCGACTTTCGAATTTAAAGTTCAAACCAATTTTATCATAAACTACATTTTTAACCGAGTCTTTTGCAAAAAACCGCTTTTCAAAATTCCTATCCGTTCACGAGTTGTCGGTATGCAAAGTTCAGTCAAGTTCAGTACTGAAGACGGATTTGGGAACCACTACGGTAGAAGGAACACACAAAGAAGCAAACCACAAAGAAAAACGAGCCCAAAAAACCAACCCCCCGGCGGAAACAGCCGCACCCGAGACCCCCCCCACCCAGGACCACACCACCCCCCCACCCCCCCCCCCCCACCACCACAACCAACCAAAAAACACAACACACTTAACTACGTAGTTAACTACCGTAGTGGTTCCCGAGGACCGCTTCAATACTGAAATTTATCGATTTTTATCTTCGAATAACTCATGAACGGATAGGAATTTTGAAAAGCGGTTTTTTGCAAAAGACTTGGTTAAAAATGTAGTTTATGATACAATTGGTTTGAACTTTAAATTCGAAAGTCGGTGTAGGGGACCCCTTGCCTTTAAACCGCAAACAACATGTACGGTGGAGCGGACGTCCGCTATTTGTTGCTTCAGCTTCTCATATTAGCTAGCAGTATGTTGAAACGCAAGACGTGATGTAGCTACCTCCCACATGTAAGCATAGGCAAACCATGTGTACCACCTCTACATACACTTGATGATGAAACAGAAGCAATAGTGGCCGAAGTAAACCCGTTAATGCAGACATACATCGATAAGAAAGAGATAAGCGAAGAAGAAGAAGAAAAGCACAGGCAGCCAAGCCGGCGCTGCCCCAACAACAAGCTAACTACTCGAGTAAAATGCACAATGGCACCGACGCTTTCAGACGCTTTTGCTCGAAGAGCGCCTACGTTGGTTTGTTCGTACATAGAATAGATTCTGTGCATACACGGTGGGCGCGTAATGAATCCGCCAGGGAGGTAGAAGGCAACTATGTGCTGCTGCCGGCGGGCTCGACTAAAGCCATCAAATCTATCGATAGCCGCCAACATGGGTGCATTTTGTAGGAGCCACGAGGACATGTACTGTATGCGTGTACGTACGTACAGTATGTGGGTACGTGCATTGTTCGTGGGATACGATTCCTCTCCAGGTCATGTGTACGTACAGACAGAATCATACATACATACATATGCTATACTCAGTGTGAAGCGCAATAGGAGAGATGCCGCGTACAGAAAGAAAGAGGAAGTGCTGTGCTGCCATCGT
>JASAMW010000489.1:0-10581 GCA_030247985.1 Epsilonema sp. ZAB3_2
GGAAGTTCTTCATCATCAGAATTTTCCTCCTCTTCCTCTTCCTCCTCCTTCTGGTTGTGGATGGCCTTCGAACATTCGGCGCATTCGCCCTCCGATTTCAACTCCGCCTTCTTGGCCCAGCGTGTCGCCTTCTTTTCCTCCTTCGTATCAACGCTGAAAACCATTTTCCACTTCTCTTTCGCCTTCTCCAGCTTCTTGATTTTCTCGATCTTGCTCTCCTCCTTTCTTCCCACCGATCCAGACCAACTGTTGGAGCGTTTGCGCATTCCAAAGCTGGTACTGCTTCTTCTACTGGAAGGGGGCGGCTGCCAGGGAATGGACGCCAACTCCTTTCCGATCCTGACCATCGTGGTGGTACGGGGGAGACGTCTGGCCATTCGTTCCTTCATTCTTCTTTCCTTCAGAATCTTGATCTTTTTCTCTCTTTTCTTCGCCCTCTCCTCTTCGTACTTAGCCCGTTTAGCGCGATCTTCTCTCTCCTTCTTCCTCCTCGCTTTTCGCTCCAAAGGCAGCAGCATCTGTGAAATTAGACCGCCGTGCACTTTCCCCACATGCTTCTCCTTGACTGCTTCGTTGATTTTGTCTCCACGTAGGCAGCGAACTGGCGGTGTATCTTCTGATCCACTGCTGCTGTCGGTGGAGATATCTGCGAGCTCCGAAAACTGTTGCCCCATTGCTTGTGGCTGATGAGCTGATAAGAAAAATACATTTCTGGTAAATCCGTTATCATCATTCCATACAGTTTTTTTGAGGACTTCTGTTCTTGCACAACCTATAGTACTTGTTTAGAACAAAAGTCCTCAAAATACAATAAAAATAGGCACGATGTACCAGGAGAAACCATTCACACACAGACTCAAAGTCAAAAATTTAAAACCGTTTTATCACAAAGTTAAACAGGTTCAACAAGCAATTGTCAACAGTTCAAATGCCAGGGACGATAGCAGGGGAGACACAGCGCGACTTTGCAATGATGACACTGCATTATCGTTTTTCTGACTTTCGTATTGGTTTTCTGCCAACAACAGTGACACTGTCGACGCGTCTTAGCAGTTGGCTCCTCCGGCAGGTGGTCAGCTTCATCATGGCGTCTCTTCCTGGGTTGCATTCGCTGAAGCTCATCCTCTTCTGGCTTGGCCCACTCCAACATCTCCTCAACCAGCTTTTCCAAACACTCCTAAGCAGTTCCTAGATGTACGTACATTCGAGACGATAATTGAAAGCAAGGTAACGCACAACCTGAGTCGTCAAATCTTTAGTCTCATCCGGCCGAAGACACTTCATGATCACTCGAGTGTTGGAAACAGCTGTCAACAGGACGTATTGGAAAATAGTCATGTACCACCGCCTTAAAGCATTAGCCAAATTAGCGAGAATCAGTGATTTGGAGCATCTGTTGATTCATTTAAATCCAAATTACCTATTCACGAATCTTCTCATTATGTAGGCGATAAACTGGTTTGCGAGGTCTACACCTCCCATCGCGAAGTTGTAAAAGGCATAGGCTAGCGGCTGCTTAATCCAACGGATGTGCCAGGAGGTATCATCCTTCTCCTTCACTCGCCGGCGCACATCGTCGCAAAAGTTCGCTACGTCCGGTAGTCTGTAGTAGAAGAACTCAAACATGAGGACATTTTTGAATGTTTGATGGATGAGCATAAATGTCCTCATAATAGTACGGAAATGTCCTTTTCTTACGTATGTAAGAGCACGACGGGCCTGGAATCCTTCCAGTTCATCAAGGTGCAGTTCTCAGTCTTGATGGACCCGCACTCGCCTCTGGGCAAGTCCTTCCATCGTCTGCTATTTCTGTCGATCATCTGCCTTGGCACTCCCCACTGGTTCTTCAAGGTGCCACAGCAGAAGATCTTCCGCCTCAACATTTGCTCAAACCACTCAACATGAGTGTACTGAAGCAAACAATACTTAGAGCATTTCACGCATTTTAAACTGTAATAACAGCTTTATGTTGAAGCAGGCTTGCTTTTGCTTATGGCTGTGTCGAGAAATAGACGAATGCTGAAACAAGGGATCGGTTCTCAGTAATAGTACTGTGTCAGCAGCATGAAATTTCAACTTACTGCTGTCCTTCGATCTCCGACATTTCCACAAGGTTGTTGAGATATCGCAGCATTATCCGCTTCTCTCCATCATCGAGTGGCAGGTTCGCCCTGTGTCCAGCTTCATGGGTGTGGATAATTCCTGCCAACACATACCCAGTGCGCGCATCGCAGCACGAGTAAATCTGAAGCAACATAACAACACAACCGCAGAAATGACAGCATCTGAGGGTTAGCTATGCGATTGAGCATACCCGAATTCCCCAGGGATTTGGTTTCCCGGGCATTTTCACTTTGCAAGCCCATCTACCTAGGTACGGGTACAGCTGTTCATCTATTGCGCAATGCGGGCCGGGTTGATAAGCATTCACGAAACCCTTCATGGCTGCCGCTAAGAATCGCCGTACTTTGATGAGCGGGTCATACACGGGAGAACTGCTGTTCAAGAAACCATTCTTCTACAAACAAGTCAAAATAGCACTTACTAATTACTTAACGGTATAAGCTACGCAATGACAGCTACCTCAATGTAATCGTTGTCTTCAAAGTGGAGGGATCGGAGAATCCAATTGAATCGGGTTATGGGAAAAACACCGAGAAAACCAGGTGTGTCAGAAAGACGACCCTTGCTGGACCAGTAGTTCCTTCAAAGCGCATTAAAACCAAGTAAATGAGTAACGACCAGTGCATTGAAAACAAGCAAATGTCCTCATCGCAGTTCAAATAGGTCCTCATATTTGCAAAATGTCCTCAAATGGTTACTCACTTGAGATTGGACTTCCTGCTAACAGCAGTACTCAGGTAGGTGGCGATAAAGCGAATGAACTCTTTGAAGCCAAGCGTTCGCCACCTCTTTCCATAGCGCCACGCTCCATGCTTGTTGGTCTCGAACAGGGCGATGCTCAGCGCGGGTCCAAGGAGTACGAAGAACACCTGTAGGAATGTTGGAATAAATCCAAAACCAACCGGACCAGGTGGCTTTCGAGGCTCGTAGGGTACATCGCGGTATGGCCGAAACCCTGGTATCCACCTCCTTCTGTATTCCTCTGAACTCGGAGTATCAATGTCGTCCTCAACGCTGATGGGTTCGTCCTCATGGACCAAGATGGCCTCAAGCGTGTTATCCATCTATGCGCATGCCGATTAACGTTTACATTTTTGACAGAAGATAAAAGGTACACCTCGAAGGAGGATGGTGCTTCCACTTCGCCACCACCACAATCGCCCAAATCAAACTCAACTGTTACTAGGAAAAACTTACTGGGGTCAGAAGGTGCATGATGAGAAGTAATACAAAACGTTCAGAATGATAATACGAAACATGTAACATGACAGGAAATCCGACAAGTTATCAATTTTGACCTGTATTCATTTGCATTCCTAATCCAAAGCTGGCGATGGCAGCCTGATGCTGTAAGGGCATTTTTGTGACTTTAGGAGCCACGTGTGACACTTTGAAATCAGTTCGATGTAAGTACATAGGCTCAGTACGTAGATACAGTGCATGTGCATGCCTAAGCTAAAAACCCCTTACGATAAAAATATGACAGGAAAGAAGCCTATAGTAATGTGCACGTTTCATTCCTTCTTCCGCCCAGGATGGTGTCACTCGTCACCAGGCTTGTACGTGGGATCCTTGTCCTTCTTCCCACCCGGGCGCGGCTTCTTCGTGATCTTCGACGGCATGTTGATGGCGGGGGGCGCTCCAAAGGCAGATTTTCTTCCCTTGCTCATCGCCTGAGAAGAAATACTGTGTCACTTACATTTAAAAGACACACACCATTAGGTATGGTAAAGTACAGTACTTTTTCTTCAGCAAAGTGCGCACTGACCTCCTGGTAGTCCTTCGCCCGCTGTTGGGTCTGCTTCTTGTACTCCATCATCGCATCATCGCTGTCCTCGGATTCGGAGGAAGAGCTGGAAGACAGGTGCGTCAGCCCATCCTTGCCCCGTCTCGCCGTGATTGGGCGCTAAAAACATCGTGCCAGCTAACTGTCGTATCAAACTAATTGCTACATCCCCATCACGACTCAGATCACATTATCAAGTGAAAATGACCACGATTACGAACCTTCTTCAACTGCTCAGCCGCTTTTCCCGTCGGTTTCTTCTCCACCGCCGCCTCCTTTTTCCCCTTCTGCTCTTCGTGGTACTGGGCGTGTTTTTCGGCCAGCGCAGTCGTGCTTTCGTCCTTCTGCTGACGACGCTCGGGACCTGAATGCAAGAGTTTATCGCTGTTGCATGTCCTCAAAGTAATATGTCCTCAAAACTCCCTTACTAAACTTGCACTACTGCCCAAATATAGTAAAATGTCCTCAACCAGTTTACAAATAACTACATCTTTTTACCATTACCATTGTCCTTCCTGTCCTTGCTTCGGCTGCGGCTCCGATCGCGCCGATGCCTGCCGCGATGGTCCTTGCTGTGGCTGCTGCTCTGAGAGTGGCTCAAGTGATGATGGTGCCTGCTGCGACTGCCCCGATGTCGGTCGCGGCTGCCGTCACTAGAGCCCGAGTGATGATGGCGACTTCTGCTGTGACCAGTAGACAGACTTCGGCTGTGGCGGCGTCGACTCCCACTGCGGCTGTGGCGGCGTCGACTACCGCTGCGGCTGTGGCGGCGTCGACTCCTGCTGCGGCTGTGGCGGCGTCGACTACCGCTGCGGCTGCGGCGACGTCTGCTCACACTGCGGCTGCGGCTGCGGTGGCGTCGGCTGCCGCTACGACGACGCCGGCTGCCGCTGCGACTGCGGCTGCGGCGACGCTGGCTGTCGCTCCGGCTGCCACTCCGGCTGCGCTGACGCATCCTGTGCTTCTCCCCCTCCTGACTGCCATCGCGGCCCGCATCCCTGCCAGTGTCGCGCTCACGATCCCGAATCATCTGTCGCAGCTCGGCCGTGCTGCACTCAGAGGCCTTTTTCTCCAGCACGACAGTGCTCGGCGTTCCACGGCTAGCCGCGCTGACACCGTCGCGTTCACCGCCGGTGCCTACATAACGTAATAAAAAGGCCTCAACTGAATCTAGTTTGTCCTCATCTGTAATATGTCCTCATTCTTATTAATATCCTAAGCTGTTACAATGAAATATGTCCTCACCCGTTCCTCTGTGGCGAGGTGAGCGAGATCTGGGGCGATGACCGCTGGGAGATCCGCGGTGTCGTTTCTTTCCATGGCGAGATTCGGTGTTGTCGGAAGAGGTAGATCTGGAGCGAGACCGCTTCCTCCCGCCCTTCACGTTCCCCTCGTTTCCAGAATGCTGTTTCCCTGAAAAGTAAATTATACATGTTCTAACACACATTTTTCACGTTTTTCTCTGACGAGGTGTCTTTAAATAGTGTAAAAATGATGTTAATTGGTCGCCTTCTTTACTGTTCTCATTGTCATTGTTGTCCACGTTGCCGTTGCGTTCGTCTTTCGCAGGAGCATCCTCTTCGCCCGGTGGAGTCTCCGGCACGACGGAACCGTTGCCGCCCTCGGCTTTCTCCTTCTCCCTCTTTCCTTCGCCTTCTCTTCCTCTGAAAATACACACTCCTGCAATATTCTCCACAAAAGTGTTTTGTATAAATAGTGCATTTTGCAAATTCTTTTGCTTGCCTTTCTTTCTCTTCTCCCAACTCTTCACCAACACGCTCGAGACTTCACTCTAAACAGTTCAATGATAGGTATTCTACACTGCTCGGAGTGGTGAGGAGGGAGGGGGCGGGGGGGGGGGGGGGGGGGTGGTGGGAGGATAAAAAAGTGAAGTTGGCGACAAAAAGATCCTGTACCTTCGGGACCCATTTGTCGTCCTGAGCGAGACTGCTTCCGCAAGGCGTCCCGGACTGCACAAACTGCGGCATCACAAACCGCTCGAAGTGCTGCACGCGGCTCTTGTGAATCTTCTTCTGTTTCGCTTCTCTCGGAATTGCCAATGGGTAGCCGTTGCGTTTGTAGCGCAGATGCAGCTTGTGGGAGAAACTGCGGTTGTAGGCGCTCAGTAGTGGTTTGAGTTCCTGCACTTGCAACGACTTAGCAACCCCGACCGGTAGCTGACCAATGACCGCGCGCCACGCAACTTGGTGAGGCTAAAAACAGGAATGGTCCACATTGCGTAACTTTACTCTTGTATCATCCTTTTTGAGGACAAAAAAAATGTAAGCAAAATTTCACATCGTTTTGTCCTCATTTGTATCCTGCCTAACCCTTTAGTTAGTGACAGATTAGAAAAGTTAGCTGACCTCAGCGTAGGCGATTGGCTCGGTGTTCAGCATTGTCTCCACCCAAGCGGCCTGATACTGTCGGACGGAAGCCAACGTGTCGACCATCTGTATGTCAGTTCCGTGTGTGGAGAGCTTCGTGCTGAAGAGACCGTAAGCATTCGACGCCATGTGTTTGGCAAGGCGCTTCTTTTTCAGCTGCTTTCTCGTAACCGCGGTCACACAGCCCTGCATGCAGCCCAAGATTCGTTCAAGGCTGAGACCGTAGATGTTGTTATCGAGACGAATGGGTGGTTCCGTCTCCCTTGTCCTGGCCTCTCCCTCGTTCCAAACCAGTTCTTGGGCGTAAGTGGCCGCGACTTTCGTGTGATAGTCACGCAACAAAAACTCCCCCTTCCTTTCCGAGATGATCATTTTCCAGTCAGTCAACTGCACCTCCTCCTTCTTCAGCTTTCCTACCATGTGACGATGGAGGATTTTGCGGAAGACCCGGAACTCCACCTTCGAAGACTCGTTCGCCCTGGTGGAACGCGGGTTCTCAGCCAAGATCATGTTACGCCGAGAAGCCAAACAGGGGCCGGGATGTTTCACCGTCGGATCCACGTAACGGGGGTTAGGGTCCGGCGGATCTTCAAAGAAGGGTCCGCAATGATCCAGTCTGTCCGCAGGCTTCCAACGCAGACCCTCCCTCGCGGAACCTTGCTTTTCGGATCTTTCCTCTGCCTCCTCCTCTTCGAAATCACCATTTTCCCCTTCCTCGCCTTCTCCTTCTCCACTATCTTCCGACATCTCCCCATCCGATTCCGATCCCGCTGCGGACTTTCTCTTCTGACCCTTGTCACATGAGGAAAGTAGTTTTGAGGACTTCTGGCGTTCTTCCGTGTTTGAGGACTTCTTGGCCTTCTTCCCGCGTTCTTCTGTGCTTGAGGACTTCTTGGCCTTCTTCCCGCGTTCTTCTGTGCTTGAGGACTTTTCGGTCTTCTTCCCGCGTTCTTCTGCACTTGAGGACTTTTCGGCCTTCTTCCCGCGCTCTTTCGTCTTCATCGGAATGTACGCGAGGTCGGGCAATGATTCCTCCCTTCCGGACAACTTCAGCTTGCTTCTCGTCGACTTTGCTGGCGAAGAATCTGTGACTTCTTCCCTCGGCGTCTTCTCCTCCTCGTCATCGGTCACCTTATCCGCGGGCGGCTCGCATTCGAAATTTATGGGTCTCCTAGGCGGCCTACCACCCCCTGTGCCTCCTTCGCCGTTCCTTCGTGCAGAACGTGTATTTTTGGCGGGAGAATCCTGAACTTTCGCGGATTTGTGCGACTTGCGAGTGCTCTCTGACGATTGCTTCGTCTCGGACTTTCTGGGTGTTTTCTTGGCTCCAGTGATAACCTGTGCCTCCTTTACTGCCGAACGCTGCTCCCCTTCCATCGTTATTCCCCTCTTCTCCTTTACGCCTTCCATCCAAGTGTGCAGATATTTCTCGAATTCGCCATCCGATGAGTTGTCGTTATCGTCGTCTTCACTGGAAGTCCAGGGGAGTTTCTTCAACTCATCTTCGGAGCGAGACTGAAGGTCGAAATACTCTATACAGCTGCCAGCTGTGCTCCTCTCTTCCCCCGGACTGTCAAGACTTGTCGCAGCAAGTGCAGCACTGAACCCACTGAAGCTTCCATCCTTAGCGATGCGAATAGTCATTGATTTTCCATCTGGGACGTGATAAGAGTGGTCATGCCTAACACCCAGTTCCTTGTAGTACCGCTCCTTAACCTCCTCCATTGAAGGAACGGGAGCCACAGGTGCTGTAGGCACTTCTTCCACTAAAGGAATCTTAGTAAATTTAGCGCTACAACCTAATACACCAGCACTCCCTTGGCACCTGTGAAGAAGCCAATACACAAGTAAGACGAGCAAAAGTTTAGTGGCAAAACGCCACAAAGCTTTCCACCATCCCTTGTAAGGTGGGAAGGGCGGTATCACTAACCGCTAAAGGAAACATGACTGAACTAGGCAGCAAAGTCATAAGAAAGAGCAAAGAAGGCAGGGGGAATAGAGCGATGACAGGGATGCAAAGGTGGCGCTACTGTAAAAAAAAGCAGAAGGCCATTTAGCTCAGGGTTAGAAACGAAGCGAAGAAGTGTGTAAAAAAATCACGTCCATTGACAAAAAGGGAAGGGATGCGAAAAAAATGCTAAAAAAAGGGGCGGGGGAGGAGAGCGACACCTATCATTACCACGCAATAAAAATAGCAATAAAGCCACCGTGTTATGAGGACATAATCACCCCTCTACCGTACCGAACGGTTTACCGTACCCTTGTTAAGATATCGTGTAGAAGAAATGAAGTCGGAGGAAGAAATAAATTTGAGGACAAACAATTTTGTCCTCAAACGAAACCAACCCACGAACCATCCTACCCAAGTAAAGAAAGGCAAGCAAAGCATGCAATGTAGTAATGCATACATTCACCTTCTCCGTCCTCCGGCGTCTCCAAGGCCAAAATCCGTCCACTCCCGATGTAGTCCGCCTTCCTCCTCCTCCTGGAGCTCCACGGCCTTCGAACAGACAGGGGAAGCTCGTCCTGCTCCTTCCTCATCTCTTTCTGCTCTGTACAACGGGAAAAATGAAGCCAAGTATGAGGTAAAAAAATTTTTTGCCCCACCTCCACCCCCCCCCCCCCCTTCCCCTCCCCCCCCCCCCCGCCAAGAAATAGAACAATTCACCTTCAGGAGCGTCTTCACGTCTCCATGTATCATCCTGAAGCCCTTGGTGAGACCATCGACTGCCGTCTGGAGAACTGTCACGGTGCTGCCGATCCCGCGAAGAGAGTTGTCCGTATTCGCCATGTGTCCCACCAATCTTGCACCTGCGAAGCTCGGCTTTTCGGAGCTGCTAACAAGACACGCAGCGACGATGGCCATATCAGAGTCACTGGCGACCTGTTTCCGAATGGCCAGCTCCTCTGCTTTGGTGAGTCTGTGCTAAAAAATGAAAGGAAAACATACAGATGACTTGCTTGCCAAGTGAAGAGGAGTCAATAGTGTGCACGTATGTAACGTGTGCCTGTATAATGCACATGTATCGATAGAACATATAGAGTGCAGCATGACTTACGCGCTTCTCCATCTCCAGTTTATCCTTCACCCGTCTGGAAAACTCTGTTTCCTGCCATTCCGCTCGCTGCCGACGATACTCCTAAGCATAAAGAACAGACTGTCATACTTTTCGAGGAATTTTGTTTTCTTTAAAAAGTCCTCAAACACTTTTACGTTCGGCTTCAAGTCCGCATAAATGTCCTCAAAAAGTAAAGATTAGGAAAAAGGTATAAGTACCGCGTCAGCCTCCAACTTCCTCTTCGCTTCCTCCTCCTTCTCTTTGGCACCCATCCCAAACACATTGGGGGCGCGCGGAGGCGAAGAGACGGTGTCGAATTCCAAAGCAGGAGTCGGAGCGCGAGATCCAGTCTGTCCCTCTTCCTCTGCTTCATTGGGCGATGGGAATCCGGATTCCTCGTCCTCACGCTTCCTCTTCCGCTTCGCGGCTTTGCTCGCTCCGGGGGCCAACCTCTTCGCACTCGCTTTCCGCAGGTGATCCTTCTTCCTCCTCGCTGAAATGGCGTTACCGATTTGCATTGCAAAGTTGTAGCAAAGAAACACTTTTATTACATTTTTCTAGTTTTTCCTACCTACCTATGAGCGACTGCCACTGTTCGGAGACCGCAGCCGCATCCGGATGGCCCGAAGGCGCCGAGGATTGAGCTCCTCCTGCGCGACGACCACCCCGGGCACCACCGCCTCGACCCCCGCGTTTCGCTTTAGCTCCTCCTCCCCTGTTGCTACGTGCCGTCGATCCTTCCTGACGCTTTCCGTCCTCAGGCAACTGCTCACCCACCTTGTCGTTCTGTTCCACGTGAGGGGGGCTGTTGGCGGCTAACATGCCAGACGTGGGGATGAGCTGTGAGAACAGCTCGCCTAAAGGTACAATAGAAAACTTTTTGAGGACAATAGCAAAAATGATGACATCATAGAAGTCCTCAAAAGTATGGTCAGCTAAAACTACAAAGAACAAACCTGCGCTATCCGACGGTTTCCCTGGTCCAAAAGTGACTGGACACAAGAGCACGTCCTTGCTTTGATCGATTTTGAACTTGTCCGAAAGGCCCGCTCGCATTCGTGGAGTGACGCCCCCGACGCATTGCTCGTAATGGGTGACGCCTTCATAGGAAACCACCTGCCTGCCGTGAGCTCGATTCACAACGCGGAGTTTACCCGTCGGTGGGGAGATGACCTCGATGAGCCAATCTACCCGATACATGAACTGAACGAAGTAGGACCACATA